>CBVK0102089619.1:0-10911 GCA_900067695.1 Picea abies | reverse complement strand
AAGTTCTGACCCAACCAAGGGAAGCCAGAAACTGCACGCCCAAGAAAGGACCTCAAAGAGTTGATCCAGCTCCACAAAAAAACACTGCATGCCCAAAAGATGGACTTCAAACCTCTGACCCGACCACCGAAAAGAAGAAGAAACCCCAGCAACCGCTATAAAATCCGCTCATGGGAGAGCGTGGCCACTAAACAACCAAGCTAGGACAGAATGAGCAACACTCCAATTGGCATGCACCAGGTCGATCCAATGGGGGCGACGGACAGTGGAAAAACAAGCAAACGCATCCACATCAATGCCATGGGCCGCACAATCCCAAAGGCGACACACCAAATCCACCCAAGACCAGATCCATCACAGGAAAGAGAGGAAAGCGGGGGCACCAACGAAAAAGAATTGAAGAAACACGGATCAGATCCGCTCCCAATAGAGCATGTTTGCTAGACAAAACACAGGAAAAATGCCATATCCTCTCCAGAGAGAGCCTGACCACCACCAGAGAGAACACCCATTGCTCATCAAACTCACAGAGAGGGGGATGCAACCGCAGGAGGAGGAAGAGTTGACTGCGGACCGGGCTGCAGCTAGGGAAACCGTAATTGCAGAGCCCGGTGAGCTAAGGAATATATCTATAGCAATGTTGATAATATTAGTTGTTATATATGTGAATGTTTATTTTTTGTTACAAGGAGGAAGTAATGGGACAGATAAAGGTGAGTCTCAAAATCACTCTCTTCTTTTAGGTTTTTTAAATATATTTTTAATTTCTCTCTTTTTAAAAGATTTTTTTAATAACATAAAAATGGATGCAGTCCTCTTTATGAATCTAAACCATAACTAAAAATGTATAATGTAATTTGTTTAGAGTGATAAATTAGTTCTAAAGGAGTGGGTATGTCAATATTGATTTTATTATTTTGTTTGCAATAATATTGGTTTTTTAGGTCATGGTTTAAAAAATGTTGTAATTTTAAGTTAATTTTTTTTTATGACAAGTAGCCTCAACTTTTTTATTTTGGTGTTGATTTTAATATTATGGTTGCAACAACATTGATTATTAAGGCCATGATGTAAAAAGTGTTCCAATTTTAAGCTTGAAAAAATGGTCTTACCAATAGCACCGCATTTTGATTTAGGTGTTAATTTTAAGATTTTGGTTGTAAATAATGTTTTAAAACTTGTTGCAATTTTAAGTTCAAGAAAAAAATAGGGTGTTACTTGTAGCACTACTTTTCGATTCGAGGGTTGATTCAAAGGTTTTGGTTGCAATGATGCCAATTGTTAAGGCCATTATTTCAAACAAATTGTAATTTTAACTCTCTCCCCCCTGCACCCTCCACCATCCCCCTCGAAAAAAAAAAGAGTTCCACTAGTAGTATCCATTTTCAATTCGAGAGTTGATATTAAGGGTTTTATTAACAACGTTATGAATTTTTAAATTCATGATTGCAAAAATTGTAATTTTAACCATTAAAGAAAAAGGGTGCTATTGGTACTACCATTTTTCGATTCAAAAGTTGATTTTAGTGTTTTTTATGCAAAAAATTAGATTTTAAGATTATAATTTTCATTTTGAAATCACACTTCTCATCAAATTGATAACTATATTTTTATTGATAAAACTCATAATTAATATTAATAAACATATGAATGAATGATTAATAATTAATTGCTTTGATGAATTAGATAATTTCAACATATTATAATTTAGCTTACCGACCTTGACTATAATCTTTATTTCAAAAAGCTTATTTCAACAATATGATGTCAAGTCATTGTTAAGAGGCTAGAGTGACCACACACTTTGCTTTCTAGAATCTTTATTTCAAAAAGTTTGTTTCAACAATATGTCAAGTCATTGTTAAGAGGCTAGAGTGACCACACACTTTACTTTCTTTATCATTTAATCAATCAACATCCATTCATCATTTTTTCAAACTAGACGGAGATTGGAGTAGATATAAATGATACAACTAACATAGAGATATCTATTCATTAATTTTTCAAATTAGACAAACATTTGAATCTGTATAAATAATTCAACACCATAAGAATAAGAATATGTTATTATAATAGTAAGACTTATAATTAAAAAAAAGTTAAAAGCGACCATAAAAAATTATAAATTAATGTAAAAAATTATAAATTAATGTAAAAATTTTAATGAAAAAAAGAAGTTTAGGATAACATGGTAAGAATTTTATTGTTAGCAAGGGTGGCAGGTGCGGGTGGGAGTCTCCACAATTTCGTAGAAAATCCAGTCATTTCTTATGCTTGAGGATTGGGTAAATTCTCCAACCACATTGCAGAGGCCTGTGTGCTATGGGAAGGAATAAAAATAGCGAGAGAAATCAAGATTTCCAAGCTCTTTATTCTAAGTGATTCTATGATGGTGACCAGGGCTATTATTAAAGGAACCGGAATTGGGAATAATATTATCAACAAGATCTTGTTCCGTTCTACCTATCTTTTGGCTAAGTTCGAAGAGGTCTATATTCTCCATATTAAACGTGAACTCAATACTATTTCCAACCAAATGGACAAACTGGGATCGAGGCTTAATGCAAGTGAATTTATGTCAAACAGAGTCATGGGATTGCTCCCCATTCCATGATTGTAAGGCTCGAGTTAATGTTTTGGGATAAGTGGCGTGGAAAATACTTGGGAGATGACATACCTAGGCGGATTCCACATTTCAAATCCCTTGAACGTAATTTCGACATTCATTCTAATTTGTGCAAAGGGGGCTTCTTATCCAAGGTGAGATGGGGCATGATCAACATTCTTTGTTATGGGGTTTCGTCCGTCGATGCTCTGTTATGTGGAATTGCTCTCTGGTGCTAGTGGCCTTTCGTTGGAGGAGGTGGGTTTCTGTTGGTGCAGTCAAGTGTTCAATATTGGATCCAATTCTATCTTTGACCATGCACATCCTAGTCCCTAGGTTTTACTTCTTCGCCTTTCTTAGAGTTAGATTCCATGCTCCATATATTTTGATTTTAACTGCTAAAGATATATTTCTAGACTCTGGTATTGCCAAAACGAGAATTGGGATTGCTTGCTAGATGTTTGGAAGCTATGGTTGTTTGTATAGGATAGGAATGGATCTCTCATGGAGTGAAATCGAGTGTATCCTCCGAAGACACAAGGAAATGGAAGAAGCAAGCAGAGAGGTCCTCCTACAATTTTCAGCAATCTTGAAGTGTGTAGAACAGACAGTGACGAATTTATCAAACCTGGTCAGGACTCAAGCTCAACGAATTGACAACCTGGAGATAGAATGCCAATATTTGAGGTCTCTGGTTCACCCACAACGCTCTTTCTCAGTTTCTATCAATCATGGTTCCAATGTGTCATGCCACGAAGGAGTCTCAGATGAAGAAATGGGTGTTCATGATCCAATCTAAATGGAGATGGAAGAAAATTCCTCAACCAGTGGAGAACATGATGTACGAGACAATGAATTTGTGCAACACTGAATGTTTTTCAGAATAGTTTTTTTGCTCAGTCAATATATTAAAGAATTTTGCAGTCAATATGTATGGAAGTTCAATAGGAAGATGTATGTGTATTTAACTCTACTAGTAGTAGGCAATCTATTGGCCTTGAGCCGAATTTTGTAAAAAAAATTTACTATGTTGTTTTCTCCAACACAAAAACAACCTTATATTAATATAATCTTCAGTTTCTTTAAAAAAAAAAAGAATTTTATTGTTAACATTAATTTTCAAATTCATTAGGCTCTAATAAACTTCTTCTTACCGTGAAAAAATAATTTAAAACTAAATTTATTTTATATGATACAAAATAACAATTTAATTACATTATAAGTTTTAGCATTGAGGTTTGATTAGTTAGTCAAGAGGGGATGGTGATATTTTCCTCATCAAAATCCATTAATGCCAAAATATACAATATGTTTCATCTTGTAAAATAGTTAAACCATCATGTTAAATCAAACATAATGTTTACCATAAAATACTAAACAACATGACATGTAAATGCCAAGTGCTCGAACATGTTTATAAGAAGCATTCCCGGATACTCCCAAAAACATAGTTTGAGAGAATAACAATAAAACTAGTGCCCCAATAACTATAATAGCATTAGATTTTGACTAATCAACAATGAACTCGTGCAACAATCGTGGTTTTCTACCCTTGTTTTTAAGCACCTAGAGCAACAAAGATAAAAAAAAAAATGTATTTTTTTGTACTTGCAAGTAGATGTTTAACATTGTTTTTTTACCATGCTAATCTCTTGACACGTGAATTATGGTGGGTTTGGAAAGAGGACATATATGTATATTTTGTTTAGACTGCATTGTCTATGATTACCATATCGCATATAATACCTCATGAATATTATTGCACACATTATATAAGAACAAAATATACATGGTTCCTTTCCAAACACATGGCTTCTATTGAGTGAGTAATTGTTTAAATTTACCTAAGTGGATATGGCTTTTATTGAGTGAATAATTGTTTAAATTTAGCGAGGTAAGATGAAAATCCATGGAGGAGAAGTGGCATATGTCTTCTCCCTTTGACCTCAACAATGCTTACATCAAAACCTGCTAGGTTTTCGCCCACTAAATGCAAGAAGCTTGTTGGTGGCCATGGAGAGCAAGAATGTCACTAAGTTGGGAAGGAGAGTGAAGTTGCAACACCTTTGGAGTATCACTTGGTTTCTTGTTGGGTGATCGTTGTGGTTTGACTAAAGGATTTATGGTTTGTGGTTTTCATTGATGTCTTCTTTGTTATTTGTTATTGGCGACACAATGTCCTCACAGATCTACACTACAGGCATTTTCTCCCACCCAACCTCACAACTTTTTGTTAATTGTGGCAGGCTTTTCCATCGAGACTCTATTCTTGATAGTGTGTTGCTCTTGGTGCCTTCCATGTTGCACTATCACAGAGCTTGTGGTTTGTGCCTTTATTAGTAGGTGTTGTTTACCGACAAGAAGTGGGCATATGTATGTTGGCTCCATTGTTTACTAGTAACCCCAATGGATTATGTGTTCACTAATATCTTATCCTAATCATTGGTTCATTGATGTGGTGTTCTGTTGAGGTTTAGGGTCCCTTGATTTATGGTGTCTTATATTCAATGTGACCTTAAGGGTGTGTTCTTCCCCAAACACCCAATTGTTAGTTGTCGAAGATAATTTTCTCGTTTAGATCCATAATGGCATGCTTCTCCCTTACATGAGTGCTTGAGTTTTTGTAAAATGAAGGTTGTGTGTCTAATAGTGGTAAGATGTTCAACTAATTTAGGGCTATGTCTACAGATGGATGAATTTGGAGTTTGTTTTTTGAGTTTTGCTTAGATTTTGCTAGTGTTCATGGAAGTTTCATGTGTGGCTTGCACTTTTGTTTATAAAAAATGTTTGTGCATATTATTTTATTAATATTCAAAAGAATCATAGTTGGTATCTCATGTCAAATCAACAAGCAATCATGTTTTTTAAATATGATAACTTTTTTATGGGGTTGTGATTTGGCAATGAAGATGATAGCATATCAAGCCACCCACAAAAGTTCATTTTCATGAAGATAGTGAGCTTAATCACTCCTAAGGATGGTCCCAGCCGAGGGATCGAAACATTGAGAGAAGTTTCACATAAAAACTAACACAATTTTCCTACTTAATATGAATAAGTAGTTAAATCAAAGTGTAAATCCCATGTGATTTTGGTAGGATAGGAGAGGAGTATGGAGGAGTTTTTATAGTTGTAGAATTAATCGAAAGGAACCGATACAGATGCATTTCACTTGATTACACACACACACACACACAGCTGCACCCACAATGTTGTGCCACACAAAGGGGAAAGGAGTGAAGGTCAATCAAATGGAATATTGGTCCTCCAAACAATCAAGCAATGTGTTTCTAGGTGTGCCACTCCAATGTGCTCACCACCTTTGGCATAAACATTATGTAAAGTAAGGACTTTTAAACTACCACAAGCCAACCTCAACACAAATGCATGAGAAACTATAAGAGAGGAGAGAAGAATTTATAATAGTCATAGAAGTAATTCCAAGGCACTAATACCAGTGCATTTGATTTTATTATACGCCTACACCCACATATTTGTTCCACATAAAGGGAACACGGGTGAAGGCCAAACAAGTTGATTATCAGTGCCACAATGAATTGAGTAATATGTTAGTAGGGGGTGCCACTTTGTTGTGTTGTCCCTTGTTGGAATAAACATCATGGCATGTAAGGACTTTTAAACCATGGAAAACTAGCCCCTAACACCAATGTGGGATACATTGTTAGAGGGGAGAGGAGGCTTTTAAATTCAAGAAGAAATTCTAAGGCATCAATATCGATGCATTTGACTTTATCATACACATCGACACAACCACATTATTGTGCCATGCAAAGGGGACATTGGTGAAGGTCGAGCAAGTGTAATATTGATTATACAACCAATCAAGAAATATGTTATTAGGGGGTGCCACTCCACTATGATCTCCCTTGTTGGCATAATATTCCTTACATGTGAATACTTTTAAACCATTGTGGGCCAACCCCCAACACCAATGTAGGATAGACTGTTAGAAACATGACCGATTTTTATAGTTGTAGAAGAAATTCCAAAGCACCAATACTAATACATTCAACTTTATTATACAATACATGCACCCACATATTTGTGTCATAAAAAGGGGAGGAGGGTGAAGGTCGAGCAAGGGGAATATAGACCTTGTAACCAATTAAGCAATATATTAGTAAGGAGTGCCACTCCACTATACCCTTGTCACAACAACCTAACCAAATAAAAAAGTTGTATTTCATGATTCACTCAACAAATACCATATCCCCATAACAATAATAATAATAATCTAACATTTAATGTCAGAACCATGTCAGACACCAAATTGGTGTATGATACCCCCTTGTTTGTGGGACAAGGGACCCCCTCCAAGCAATGATTTAACTACTAAAGTCTACATATGTATACATACTCTACCCCCCTCTAGATTTGAACATGTGACCTCCTAGAAGGAAACACATGTTCTTAACCATTAGGCCCACTCAAGTTGTATAAACAAGTGAGTTATGGTTCTTTACCACTTTAGGATAGTTGTAACTTCTTTTACACGAATTATTAATATAAATCAACATGTTAACTTTATTTTTGAGTATTGACTTGAGTAATGAGGTTACTCTAGCTTGGTTTGTTAAATTTATAGTTAAATGGTATCTTTGCCCAACACTTAAAATAAAATGAATATGCCCAAGCACATGCCCACATTGGCACCAAGTAATCCAAATATGTATGTGCTTGTGGTTTGGGTAATTTGAAATCATGAGTTCTTACTTCCAAATACAAGTTGTTTTTTTCTTAACATAGAGCATGTCTCCTCATAAATTCTCTTTGGCAAGTTCCACACTTTGTCACAAAGTCCACAATAATGGATAGTAAAATGTAAGGTTGCTTCGATGAAATATGACAATAACAATCTCGATGAATAATAACATACACAAAGTTGAGGAATATATGATGGCACTACTTTTTGGAATGTGTTCTAACTTTCAAATAATGCAACAACCAAACTATTACTTCATATTATTGTCTTTGGACATTTTATTTGTTGGTGTGGTGGGGTGGTGATATATACATTTTTATTAAGGCTCAATTTTTTTAAAGTGTGATGACATGTTTAGTCCCTTCATTAAGGGGGTCATAATGTGTATTTCCTTCATTAGAAGGTTGAATAAATACATATTCATCTTGCAACCATTCAACCATTACATTAGTAAGAGGAATACTACATTTGTGGATGCCCCCCATTGACATGAGGATCATGAAATGTTGGAACTTATAAGTCATTGCGAACTAGACATCACATCCAATATGGGATAGCGCACAAAAGAAAAGGAAATGTAAAGTCATATATACTATTCCAAGATACCAAACATGATATATCTAACTATTTATTTTCATGTTTGTTATTCATTGTTTATTATCTCGAACGTATTGTAGTGCCCCTCTCGACATTACATTAAATTAAAACACTAATGTTCAAAATAATTCTACTTTTTTTTTAATTATCTACTCAATGATAAATTCCGTCACTGCCTATTGTAACCATTATATAATCAACTTCCATACATTATATTAATTACACATTCCAATCTCATTCCATCAATTTATTTCAAGAATCAAACTCAATAATCACTGAGACATTACATGCATGATATACTTTTACTCCATCCTTACTCCTACAATAGCATAATGGAATCTTTTAATCTAAACAAGTATTAATTTGGGATCTCACAACACAATAATCAAAATCTATCATACCATGGACCAAGCAAAATTCATAGCATTAAATGGTGGCGTTCCCAACAAATCCCAAATCGAGGTTTAGAGTTTCTTAATGGAACAAAACCAAAGATTTGTCTCTAATATCAATTTCTTCATAAGAAAGATGTTCTTTATCTTAGAAATACAAGAATTGGATATCTAAAATAGAGATAGTTCTCTCCCCTCTCAGTGGCAAATTTACAATCTATTTCTTCCTTATTTCTAGATACATAAACATTTTTTTTTAAAACAAGAACATTTAGAGTTTTATTCAAAAAGAAGATGCAATAAAGCTGAAAAAGCAAAGGAGATACATGGATTTGAAGAGAATAAAAATCATTTTGCTATGAAGTGTAAATAATTCGATGCTCTTCAACCATCCATCACATATGGAGGTGAAAATAGACACTTTCCTATTTCTTTTACCATATTTTTGTGAACACGAATAGATTCTCACAAACTAATCACAAAGTTTTACACAAAAACAATATATTAATGTATCAAACTTTCTTTAACCCCACTTGGATATCAACATGGATGAAAAGTCTCAAATGCCTCATTTACCGAACTATTATTCTTTCCTACTTCGTGAAGTACTTGTTCCTTTTTAAATCTCCTTTCCCTTGTGAGAAGGGAGGAGGGGTTTGGTGTAGAATTTTTCAAGGCATCAGCAAAAGAGAACAGTTTAGTGGGGTCAGAACAAGACTACACTTTTGGAACCATATTCCCTTGACCTGAAGTTTTTTCTATCACTTTTACTTTTATAGCTTCCACTTCTTACTCCTTTGATTCCATGCAGTCTACACCAACCTCTTCCTCAGTCTCCTTGCTATCTTCTCCATCTTTTTCCTCGACTTCCTTGTAGTCATCTCCTTCTTTTGATAAAACATATTCCTTCATGTCTTCTTTTGGATTGATTATTGGCTCCCCTGGAGGGTTGTCAAAACTTGTGGAAGGGTGGGAACATGGGTCCTTCTCATGTTCTTCGATATTTTCTTCATCACCGAGATTTTCGAGAGCTCCAAACTTATTATTTTGAAAATTCTCACGAGGTTTTGTTGGTTGGGGCGACCCCTTATGCTGAGGATTCCTACGTTTACCTGTAATCGTTTTAAACTCATAATCTTTTATTGGGGGCAGTTGAGTTTGCTGCATTTTTAAGAAATTTTTAGCAAAGTGTCCATGATCATGACAAATATGGCACTTGAAAGGAATTTACTCATAGTCAAGAGGCTGACGAAAAATCCATTCATCGATTTTCATTTGCACTGCCTCTGGCAAACCCTTCTCCAAATCCACCTCAACACATATTCTCACACATGAATATTGGTATCTTTTTGGCTCAACTCGATCAATGTGTCTACCCAATTTATTCTCAATGGCTCTAAGATAGTTCTCTTCCCATAAAATTACAGGAAGATAAGGAAGTCTTACCCACACCGGGGTTGCAGAGATTTCAGCTTCCAGGTTGAAATCTAAAGACCATGGGGAGAGAAACATACCCCTAGAACCCATAAAATATGGGTCGAAGCGAAATAATATATCCCTTTCTGATTTGTTGGAAAAATAAAAAATGAATTAACCTCAACCTACACCAAAAGATCTTATTGATCCTTTGATCTTAGGGCACCAATGCTTTGATGCCCATGAATCCACGACCTTTGGATTTGGCCATAATCTAGTAAACTTTCCCACTAGAGCACATTCACCAAAAAAGAGAGTTGATCTTCAAGGTTCTGGGGATGAGAAATCCAGATGTCGAATACCTTCAGATCTTTTGAAAAAATGACTGGATTGAGGTGAGATTTTTTTTTGGGAGTTCAAAGACTAAACCATAGAATGAAATGCCTCTATATAAACTATTATCTATATTAACGAGGGTGGTTTCTCCGTGCCTAGAGCAGTGAGATCGCTGGAAACCCAACGCAATTTGTGCGGAGTAAAAGAAACAATTTAAAACAACAAAAACGCCAGGTATCTCCAGGTTAACAATAAAGGTCAGGGTAATGTAAATATATAACAAAATTTCAAGCAAAAACTCAGAGAGGGACTATGCCCAACAATATCATACAACCGACTATGCCCAACAATATCAGACAACCAAACAAATTCATCAATATTGAATCTATGTACACTTCCAACTAATTTGCAACTGCAACTTTAAACAAAAATGTGTACCGTAATTTGGTTGATGGCTTGTGGATGTTCTTCGGCTACCGGTGATCCTCCTCGCTCCATCTTGATCCTCCTCGCTCTCGCTGTTAACCATTGAGACCTCACTGGTACCTCCCATCCAACGCTAGGGGTACTCTTCTTCCCCCTGAGCCCCTCGAGTTGCAAAGGGGCCACGCACGCAAACCAGAGAAAACTAGCTCCCAACTCGCCTTGCAAGGACAAGCTACCACTCTCATTTGAGCTGGGTATCCCAACTCCCACAAGAAAAATCAGTCAAGAGATAAATATGGCAGCGTAAACTTATGCATACCCGTCATTTCTTTTTTAGAGTTCTCTTAGTCACTAGTTTCCAAAATGCACATTTAATTCTTTTTATTAAAATTTTATTAGGAATATTCTCCCCCGTA
>CBVK0102089603.1:0-18144 GCA_900067695.1 Picea abies | reverse complement strand
CATAACATGCAACACATATCATTTGGATCCAGAACTTGCCAAAGTTCATAGACATTACCATACAAGAAGTTGTAGAAAATGAAAAAACTCGCATTGCAGATATAAATTTCTCATGCCGCCAATGAGAGCTACAAGAATCATAGAGCCACTTAGTTTAGAGGACAATGTTGTTGCTGAGAAATCTAAATCCTTGTTTGCATTTCTAGAACAAGAAGAATTTGATGAGCTGATGAGATTTGATGCGTTATTGACAGAGCTAAATCTATCAGAAGATGAGTACATCAAACCCATACAATGTACGATTAAGCAACCAACAATTTTCCTTAAACGAAAACTTTCCCATATTTGGAACAATAGTTTCTCCAAGGACATGCCAGTTATGCGGTAAGCAAATACATATGTGCAATACGTGCTCAATGCATATGCTGCAATGTCCTACTGTACCTTGTATATGACAAAGGTTGACAAATCTATGACAAGTGCATTCAGAAGAATACACAAAGAACATCAAAGAAGTCATATTGATGCCATACAAATGATACGCACACTTGACAACACATCTATTAATCTTCAACAAATGTCTACTTAGCAAGTAATTCACATTGCAATTTCCCTACCTCTCACTTGTAGTTCAAGAAAATGTGTCTTCATAAACACATCTCCACTTGAAAAACACACATTTGTGCTTAAACCATCGGTTTTGCTAGAACAAGAGCCTGGCAATTCAGAAGACGTGCTATGTCACTCTATTGTTGATTATTACCTTCAGCATCCATCTCCTATTAGGTATATATACTTAGCAAAATTCCTATCTCATTACAAAAAAAATGGTGCACCCATATCAAAAAGAAAAAAACCCTTTGTGATATAGTTTTCCAAATACAATAAACATTCTGACTATGCAAATTATTGTAGAGAAAAATTGTTGTTGTACATTCAGTTCGATGAAAATGAAGAGACATTAAAACATAACTTCTCTACATGGGAGGCTACGTATGTTGCCTCTGAGACTATAGTGCACATCAATGAAGCTATATTTACCCACAATGTTAATCCAACATGGGGTGATCTAGAAATTGCAGTTAATGAGCTAGAAAACCCTAACAATACTGATGATACATTCATAAACCGAAAAACAACTAGAACTCCTTGCGAGTCCTATGACTTACAAGCGGATTTGCCTCGTCCTCCAGTAGGTGGAGGTGAAAAACGTATCAATCTTGGTTTTCAAGTCACAAAACATCCTTTCCTAATTTAAAATAATGAATACCACATAATAAGGCGTTTGTTGAATCGAGAACAACAAACAATTGTAAAGGACATTGCTCTTAAAAAACGCTTGAACATGGACACTCATGTGCACTTGTTCCTTACAGGTGGAACATGAACAGGAAAGACATTCACAGTGAAAGCACTGTTCCAAATTCTTATACGAATCTATGATTCAAACAATTCCTCTGATCCTATGAAACCAAAGGGCATAATAGTTGCATACACAGGAAAATATGCATATAATGCAGGTGAAACAACAATCCACTCTGCATTTTTAATGCCTTTTAAAAAGTCACGGTTTCTTCCACTTAGAAAGGAAATGTTGGATACATTGTCTAAGCTTTATGAGGAACTCCAACTTGTCTTTATAGATGAAGCATCTTTGATTGGAAGTCGGTTCTTGTATTCCATTGACAACTGACTAAGAAGCATAAAACATGTGCACACGAAATACTTTGGAAAGATTGACATGATATTCTATGGGGATCTTTACCAAGCACAACCCATCTAAGATTCGTTGATATTTGAACAACCTACCGTTAAAATGGAAACAGTGACGCATGACTTGTGGAGAGACAATATTAAATGATTTGAATTGCATACTACAATGCACTAGACAAATGAAACATTCATTGCAATTCTGAACAGAATGCGGGCAAACAACCAAACATATGATGACTTAACATATATCAATTCGAGGTGCTTGCGGCCTGCACCAACAGACCCAACGTTCCCTTACCTGTTCTACACAAATAAGGATGTTGCAATTCATAATAGCCATATGCTATCACTCATGCCTGGCGATGATATCATCATCAATTCAATTGACTTGGAAGAAGACAACCATGGAAATGTGCCACGTCATGAACATACAACCACTCTACCTTTCTAGCTTGTCCTCAAATTAGAAATGTTGGTTGAAATATATGCATGTAACTATGATTCACAGGATGGCTTGGTTAATGGTGCAGATGGAATACTCAAAGGCTATACGAAAACAAAAAAACTTGATGTCCTTTGGATTAAGTTCCATGAATCGCATATAGGAAAGAGACAAGCAAGCAAGTTGTCTTATCTATATAATTCAAACAATGGGAGCGATTGGACACCTATTTTGTGAATATCAAAGCCAGTATCAACATCAACAAAGACAGGTTGGCTGAAAATTCGAAAACAGTTTCTGATTAAACTTGCATGTGCACTTATAGTCCACAAATCACAAGGACTAACACTTGATAATGTTGCATTTCAGCCTGCTGGAATTCAGATACCTGGAATTGTATACACAACATTGTCCTGTGTCAGAAGCATAGACTCCTTGTATTTACTAAGTTCTCTTACAAATGATAAATTCAAAGTCGAACAAAAAGTTGATATTGAAATGGAACGACTCAGGACCAACGCAAAATGGAAACTGCACTGTGATTACTAATTCATACAAACAAATTCATCTGTATCAATTCTCTCGCTTAACACATGCAACTTAAATGCACACATGGATGATATACTCAATGACTATGATACAATGCAATCCGATATTCTGTGCTTGCAGGAAACATCCATGGCATTATGCATGCAGAACAAATAATTTCCAAATCACAATTTCATATCAAGTTACATTACACATGGGGTGATGATATTGGTTAAAAAACATGTACCAATTTTGGATCATATACATATCAAAGAAAAGAATGTTGAGGTGGTGCTTGCAAAAGTTTTTTTCCATGAAACAGAAATTGCGATATTGAATCTATATGTTGCTCCCCATGCAGCATTCTCCAACATAGTAGATGTTATTTCCAATGCATTGGACCATTTCCATATGAGCAGACCCATTGTTCTTGTAGGAGACTTCAATATTGACATGCTACAAAAGAATGGCAGAACGAAAGAATTGGAAAACTACAGGTGCAAATACAGTCTCTTCTTTCTTTTGCACAACACAACCCATCTACAAAACACACTTATTGACCATGTGTGGTCGAATGTGCCAATTCCTGAATATAGTATGTTTATCTTAGACACATATTGGTCTGGTCACAATAAAATTGGTATTGCACTTGAATTATGAGATATACATCAAACATTTTGCAAAATCATATTTCTATATTTCAAAGCATATTTGTATAGCTTGTTGCAAAAAAAAAAAAAAACAAATTATCCAGCTTCTTAGTTTTCCCTTATTTGTACACATACTGGTCTGGTCACCATACAGTTGGTGTTGTACTTGAATTATAAAATATACATCATGAAAGAGAAACAAAAAAAGTACATCCTTCTAAAAACTATAAGTTACTCTATTCATCTTATTCTATTTTTTTAAGTATATGTACATAGTACTTGTCTTTTTCTTTACATGTTAACTTATTTTCAAATTCCTTTTGTTTTCTACTTTTGTTCATAGAAAAAAACCAGAAAACTAGATTCCGCAAAGAACTCCTAACCAGAGATGTAGAGGAATCCATGCAAAGGTGCGCTTTTTCTGCCTGTGTTCCATATTAAATAGTTTTTCGTTTACTCTGTCTCTATTGTTGAACTGGTTTGTAGCTGTGTTTTTTTTTTCTTTTGCGCCTCCTTTGACACTCCATATCTTCCTCTACATTCACTTGTCTTTGTGTGTGTAATACATATTCAATGTTGATCTCACCAGTCCTGGACTCCGTCTGTCAATTTGTATATCGTAGAACTCTGAATGTTGTTTGGAGGAAACAAAACAATAGAAGTACAATGTCGAGCCAGCCAGCCCGCAAGTCCGCTTGTCAATTTGTATATCGCGTAACTCTGGCTACTATTTGCAGGATACAGAACATTAGAGGCCCAGTTTAGAGCACGTCAGCCTACAAGTTCGCAATCCAAAAAAGTGGCTAAGTATGGAATAAGGGATCTGTACATGTCATGTCCATACTTTATAAAAGTACATATTTAGTATGTATTGCTCGTTTCTTGAAGCCCGCCAGCCCTGGAGTCCGTCTCTCAATTTCTATATCATGAAACTCAATAGAAGTACAATGTTGAACCAGTCAGCCCACAAGTCCTCTTGTCAATTTGTATATCGCGCAACTCTGGGTGCTATTTGCAGGACACGGAACATTAGAGGCCCAGTTTAGAGCCCACCAGTCTGCAATCCAATAGAAGTGCAATGTTGAGCCAGCAAGCCCGCAAGTCCACTTGTCAATTTGTATATCGTGCAACTCTGGGTGTTATTTGCTGGACACTGAACATTAGAGGCCCAATTTACAGACCACGAACCCACAAGTCCGCGATCCAAAAAAGTGGCTAAGTATGGAATAAGGGATCTGTACATATTTACTATGTATTTCTCTTTTCTAGGATCCCACCAACCCTGGAATCCATCTGTCAATTTCTATATCGTGGAAATCAGTAGAGGTACAATCTGGAGCCAGCTAGCGCGCAAGTCCGCTTGTCAATTTGTATATCACGGAATTGTGGGTGCTATTTGTAAAGCATGGAACAATAGAGGCCCTTTTTTGAGCCCGCTAGACCGAGAACTCGAGATCCAAAAAGTGTACATGCTCTATAAAATCTCAGCCACCCCGCACGTTCGCTTGTCAATTTGTATATCATGAAACTCTGGGTGCTATTTGTACGCCACATAACAATAAACGCCTATTTTTTGAGCTCGCCAGCCTGAGAACCCACGATCCACAAAGTGGGAAAGTATGGGATGTGATATTTGTACATGCTCTATAAAATATCATGTCCATACTTTATAAAGGTACATATTTAGTTTTTCCTGGTTTGTACACATACTAGTCTAATCACCACATAGTTGTTGTTGCACATGGATTATGGAATATACACTACGAGTCTAACCGAGCCATTTCGTTTCCTTAGCCAATTTTATGCCTGCAGCTTCCTTGGTACACGTTATCGAACTCTCGTTCCACATGTTCCAAGTGTACATCTTGAATCCAAAACTTCGTAATCCATGTCTATGCTCGTGGGTTCCCAGACGATGGAGTGGTAGATTTCATGTCCATCTATATCTCTACATCACGAGTCCAACCAAACACTGTTCATTTTCATAGTTCCCAATTTTTATGACCACGGGGTCCTTTGTGGGTGCCATCTAGCTCTCATGCCCCCTGTGTGTGGTATACATCTTATGCCCGAAAATTCAGTGATCTACAATTGGACCTGGACTCGAAGCTTACAACTCATTTGCTAATTTTCTTTAATTAAATTATGCAATATCAATATTTATTATTAATAATTTAGTACTTGAAAATAATGTTTTTAGATAGTGTTAGTTATATAACATATATGTTATATGTTATACATGTAGGAAATCGCAATCTTGAACCCGCCAGTCCTGGAGTCTGTCTATCAATTTTTGTATCACGAAAATCCCAGTGCTACATGGAGGACACTGAACAATAGAAGTGCAATGTTGAGCAAGCCAACCCGATGTCCGCCTGTCAATTTGTATATCGCAGAACTCTGGGTGCTATTTGTAGGAAACAGAACAATAAAGACCCAATTTTAGACCGCCAGGCTGAGAACCCGCAATCCAAAAAGTGGATAAGTATGGAATGAGGGATCCATGCATGCTCTATAAAATCTGATATCCATACTTTATAAAAGTACATATTTCCTATGGATTACTCGTTCCTCAGAAAATTTGTAGGTCCGGAACTAGCAGATACACGTGTTCAGAATTCCAATTACTTTTATATTGCCACCCTGACCGTTTGCTTTCCTGTTTCATATTGTACATATTACATGTAATGTCTAATACATATTCAATTTTGAGCCCGCCACTCACGGAGTTTGTCTGTCAATTTAGAGCCCACCAGCCCGATAACCTGCGATACATATTACATGTAATGTGTACTAAATATTCAATATTGAGTCCACCAATACTGGAGTCCATCTGTGAGTTTGTATATCGCAGAACTCTGAATGTTGTTTGGAGGACACAGGACAATAGAAATGCAATGTTGATCCATCCAGCCCGCAAGTCCGCGATCCAAAAAAGTGGCTAAGTATGGAATAAGGGATCTATACATACTCTATAAAATGTCATGTCACTAGTTTATAAAAGTACATATAATAGAAGTGCAATGTTGAGCGAGCCAGCCCAATGTCCGCCTATCAATTTGTATATCACAGAACTCTGGGTACTATTTGTAGGAAACAGAACAATAGAGACCCAATTTTAGCCTGCCAAGTCGAGAACCTGCAATCCAAAAGGTGGCTAAGTATGGAATGAGGGATCCATGCATGCTCTATAAAATCTGATATCCATACTTTTTAAAAGTACATATTTACTATGGATTACTCGTTCCTGAGAAGATTTCTAGGTCCGGAACTAGCAGATACACGTGTTCATATTTCCAGTTACGCCTATATTACCAGCCCGACCATCTGCTTGCCCATTTCATATTGTACATATCACATGTAATATGTATTACATAGTACATGTAATGTCTAATACATATTCAATTTTGAGCCCGCCACTTGTGGAGTCCATCTGTCAATTTAGAGCCCGCCAACCCGATAACATGCGATACATATTACATGTAATGTGTAATACATATTCAATTCCATCTATGTATTTTTATATTGCGGAACTCTGAATGTTGTTTGGAGGACACGGGACAATAGAAGTGCAATGCTGAGCTAGCCAACCCGCAAGTCTGCGATCCAAAATAGTGGCTAAGTATGGAATAAGGGATCTGTACATACTCTATAAAATGTCATGTCCATAGTTTATAAAAGTACATATTTCATATGTATTGGTCCTTTCTCGGAGCCCGCCAACGATGGAGTCCGTCTATGAATTTATATATCACGGAACTCAATAGAAGTACAATGTTGAGCCAGCCAGCCCACAAGTCCGATTGTAAATTTGTATATCCTAGAATTCTGGGTGTTATTTGTAATGGATAGAACAATAGAGGTCCATTTTTTGAGCCCGCTAGCCCGAGAATCCGTGATCCAAAAAGTGTACATGCTCTATAAAATCTCAGCTAGACCGCAAGTTCGCCTGTCAATTTGTATATCGCAGAACTCTGAGTATTATTTGTAGGACACAAAACAATAGAGGCCTATTTTTTAGCCCAACAGCCCGAGAACCCGCGATCCACAAAGTGGCCAAATTTGGAATGTGATATTCGTACATGCTCTATAAAATATCATGCCCATACTTTATAAAGGTACATATTTTTTTTCCCTACTTTGTACACATATTGGTCTAGTCACGACATAGTTGGTGTTGCACATGGATTATGAAATATGCAGCAGGAGTCCGACCGACCACTTTCGTTTCCTTAGCCAATTTTATGCCCGCGGGTTCCACGCTACGCATAATCAAAAACTTGGGTAATCCATGTCTATGCTCGCAGGTTCCTAGATGGCAGAGTGCTGGATTTCATGTCCATCTATATTTCTACATCAAGAGTTCAACCGATCGCCATTTGTTTTCATAGTTCACGAATTTTATGGTCGCGGGTTCCTTTGTGGGCGCCATCTATCTCTCAAGCCCCGTGTGCCCAGTATACATCTTGCACCCAAAACTTCAACGATCTACAATTGGACCTAGACTCGAAGCTTACGACTCATTTGATAACTTTGTTTAGTTAAATTGTAGAATATCAATATTTAATATTAATAATTTAGTACTTGAAAATAATGTTTTTAGATAATGTTTATATATATATATATGTCTTGTTTCTAAATCTTTAATGCTAACAACTCATCATGCAGGCACCGTGTAAATTGTCATTGATGGGCACAAGGCTTGAGAAGATTTGCCATTAATGCGAACCAAACCAATATTTGTGGAGGCTTTTGCTATCCCTTCCCAATGTTAATTTCAAATACCATGGAATGTCATTCGCACACCGTCATCTTGGTTCGTTCACAAAATCTCCAATCCTTAAATGTTCTTCGTCGTAACCGCCACCTTCACACTTCTAAGTATGCAATAATTAAGCTTTACTTCTAACAGCTCACCATATAGCACGCATAGAGATTATCATTAATGAGCGAAGAGCTTGAGGATATTTTCTATTCGCACACATTGAACCAACATTTTCGGGGGGTTATATTATCCCCTCCATTTGTTCATTTGAAGCAGCATCTGGAGCAAACCAATGTTTTCATAAACTACTGGAAGCACCTCCACAACAGTTATGGAGAGATAAAGTGAACATCTTCGGACCTAAGGACCAGAACCACCACAGTAACAAATCATCTCTCCAATGGCCTGACACTGTAACAAAGCAACCCAAAGTTCTTCAAATGGACAAGGTTCATCCTAAAATTGATAGTTCTCACAAGCTTCCCATGGAGAAGAAGGGAAAAAGAATTGTAGGGGAAGTAGACGAGCCTGAAATTCAGATTGAAAACATGGATCTTGACGCTGATCTAGATAACATATCCTGTAACCTTGATCAGCTGGGAGACACGGTTCACCATAGCTACCCAATGGACATAGTTGATGCCGAAATTTTTGACGAAGATGAATCCTTTGTATTCCAGAGTGTTGTTTTTTAAAGAGAATCTAAAAAATTAATTATTGAACAAAGAGATGTAAAAAATAAGAAAAGAAAAAATTGTTCATAACTTGACTTTGCCAATATGCAGGCGTCCAAAATATCTAAACTTCACATGGCAGCCAAAGATGCTCTTCATGATTCCATTGGAGTCATTGAGGCCGAGAATGCCAGACTAAAAGATAGTATCAAGGAATTAGAGGAAGCTTTGTTTCCTATGCCATTGCTTGGCAGTTCTTTGGCAATAGCCATGCCTGCAACTCCTTGCACCCCTGCAACAAAGCTAAAAGGCTCCTCCACCTTCCTCGCATCGTGTAGAGGATATGTGGAGAAAAATATCAACAAAATAATGGAACTGATTACTAAGGCCTGGGAAACATCACAAAATATGGAATCCCTGGGAAGTAGGGCACATAACTTGCTAAAACTTCTACAGACGGATTTAAAAAATGAAGAAACTTTCTATTTTCACACGGTCATCCCTTTTTCCTTTCATGTCAAAAACATGGCAGACATGACAAGAAGACAACATGACCTCTCGTCTAAAAAAATGGCTCGCTCAATTAGAAGCATGCTAGAAAGAGAAGGTAAAGAACCTGTATCTGATCGTCCAATCATGTGAACAATCAATATCAAAGAAATAAACATTATTCACAAATCTCACAAAAATAGACTTAGCCGAAAGGACCAACGACTTCCAAGACCCCAGCTTAATCGTCAACTCATTGGCATTAACCAAGCAATCTTTCGATAAACAAGTTGATAATTTTAAGGCATTGTCTTTAGAAAATTTTTACAGGATTCTTGAATATCATGAAGAACACATGAACAACTGGCTAGTCCTCTATTCGGTACAGAATGGAGACATTCATCAAGATCTATGTAATATTTATATTGATCTAAGAGAATTAGAAAATGAACTTTTCTAGCATTAAAATCTGGAATGACATCAACGTCGCCCCCTTGAGAAGCTACATTGAAGAAAACTTGAAGCGGGTCACCGACGAAATCCAACAAGAAAAGGCATCAGCAAGAAAATAGAAAAAATACTTATATGGAACATCTCTATAAATACTTTGTTTATCAATCCGTTTATTCAAGCGGGCTGGAGACGAAAACCAACAGGAAAAGGCATCAGCAAGCAAATACAAAAAATACTTATATGTACCATCGTTGTAAGTCTATAATTATAGTCCTTTCTTTATCACCAGTTATTCCACCTTTTCTGAATAGAAATCTATAGCCAAAGACTGATATCTTCCCATTTCTACTTTTTAGGTTTTACACTCCACTGTCTCCCACTTCTTCTTTCCACAGTCGCATTTATATTTCTCTTATGGTCCACGGGAGCCCCAATCCCAGTATATATGACAAACACATTTAAATTTCTAGGAATATGTAGCAAACTATTCTTTTTTCATATATTCCTAATAAAACTATTATTTTGTCTCCTTATATATTTATGTGCTCCTAGATTTTCATCTTCAGCTATGTTGAATGTCAAGACATTCTGTTTAATTTATTTCAATTCTCTTTTTTCTGATGCATATCTTTTTCTTTTTCGTCATTTTCAAAATTAAATTTTTTTTAATTTTTTTATATAAATGTCATAAAATTGTGTTCAATACTTTTTTTCTACTCACACATATAGAGAGTATGTCATTTCTTGCATCATTGCCACCTGTCCTTCATACTGCTTGCCACATCTGCACTGCAATTTCAAGGCCCAAGTCCAATTGTGCTATTATATCAACACGAGGCCCTTAAAATTCAAATAGTCTGCAAGTTCGCTTGTCAATTTGTATATTGCGGAACTCTAGGTGCTATTTGTAGGGCATGGAACAACAAAGCCCAAATTTTGAGCCCGCTAGCCTGATAACCCGTGATCCAAAAAATGCCTAAGTATGGAATGAGGACTCTGTGCATGCTCTATAAAATCTCATGCCCATACTTTATAAAAGTACATATTTGGTATCTATAAAAGTTAATATGTACTTTATAAAAGTACATATTTTGTATGTATAATTTATGGTGTCCAGGAACCTATACTTTGATAAATTTCAATTTCTTTTGTGTTCAGGAGGCCTTGTTTTAAAGAAAACTAATGCGAGAATGTTAATTTTTTTGTGTTTTTGTCCACGAACCTATGTAACAAACGTTACTACTATTCTATTGTATACTAAATTTTTTGTGTCCAAAAACCTTTTAAATGTAATACTATTGTACACTAATTTTTTTTGTCCATGCTCCTTTTAAATCTTGCCTGTACTATCAAACTTAGATACTAGGAACCTTCATTGATGTAGAAGACAATAATAATTTTTGATAAATTTCAAATAAAACTAATTCGGGAATACTAAATTCTGCATGGATACCACATGTACCGCAACTTGCAACCCACGTGTCTGTACACGGTCACATTTACTCCCATTCCAACCTGGCAAGGAGTACACTACCATGCAACACTTGTTTTTTTGTAGAGAGATGAAAGCACCTCATATCTAAGTTATTATAAAAAATTAAGTTCACTGAGAATAAGCTACTCTTACCTAAATTGAATCGATTCAGAGTTTTACAATTAGAAAAACAAGGGTGAACCCATTCTTCATTATCATTAGATAGAAAAGTTTTATAAAGTGACTTCAAATGTTATAAATCATCTTCAAACTTGTACATGATACATTTTGATGGAAACATTATCCTTTAGTTCTATATCTTTGTAGAGTGGGTTCATTTGTTGTCATTGATACATGATACATGTCTATTTAAACATCAACTAATTTTTGTATGTGGAAGATTTATTGTTATTGTATTATATTAACATAAATTATAGTATTCATTTATATTCATCTTAATTTTAGATTTATAGTGTCAAAAGGGCACAAATCGCTTGAGGTGGAAACCATTTTAAAGCATAAATTTTGAGAAAAGGTTTACACATCAAAAAATTTGTTTCCTCTTGGCGCTTGATAGATTTGGGGTTATGATGGATATATCTAGAGAGTACTATCAAGAAGACCATTTCAAAACTTATCAAGAAGACCATTTCAAAATTTACCTGAGAAGTAAGGTAAAACCTGAATAATAATAAAGTAACAATGCTTAATAACGAAAAAGGTGAAAAGTAAGAAAACAATATGATGCATATAATAAATAGCACATAGATTACACAACGATACATCTCAATCTCAACCTCTCTTCTTTAACTTTTATTTTACCCACACCTACTAGCTTTTTCATATTTTCAAATCATTTATATGATAAAAGTAGTTGATTTCCCTTATAAATTGAAGGCATTTCCATGGTGAAAAGGGGGAAGTTTTTAGGTGTCAAACCTTTGATCCTGACAGAGGGAAATCCATTGAAAAATCAACATTTTGATATCAAGACTTTTATGCAAGGGTTGGACAAGGAGAGCATGGATAATATTGTTGCGACATCAACATGATTTGTAAGTGTCTTCTTTTGTCTTTCCATTTAATATTAAATTGGCTTATTCCTTTCATTATGAGTCTTCATTGTAATGTCTATGCTTAAGTCAAATCGGGTATATAGTTCTATTTTATCTAATCACATAGAGTAGGATAAATGACTTCATTGTTGTTCATCACATGTCCCGACTCACACTAAGGAGATTGGAGATCAAGCTTGAATCTTGGAGCAGCGAGGACAAACATCAAAACAAGGTATGCCACACTCTTTCTCTTTCTCATTCTAATTGGTTATGAACTAGATCTATAAAGAAAGTAGCAACCATTTGTTTACTTTTGTCTTTGGACCAAATAAGGGGTCTTGGTCTAAAGGGGAGCTTAACCTGTCCGTAAGGTAATATTTCCCATAACAAGGGGGGAGGTAATTTAAGATATAAACTAAGTAAGGAAAGAGAGATATAAAAAATAAGGGGAAAGGGGAGAGTGACAAAATTAAAAAATATTCTTAGTATATAAGAGAAGAGAGGATAAGTATAAGAAGGGAGAGTAATAAGAAAGAGTAGGGAGGAGGATTAGAAACCCGTGATGCACCAAAATAAGACTAAGTATGCAGAACAAAGAGTAATAAGAGGAGTATGAAGGAGAATAGAGTATGGAGTTTCAAGAAAATGATAAAATTCCTAGAAAATGAAGTTGAACATGGTTACAAGAATTGAGCATGGTTCCAAGACAAATAATTTGGTTCCAAGAATAAATAGCTTTGTTGTACAAGGAAAAAACACTCTTTGGGAGGTTAGACAAAAACCTAGATATCTTGAGCATATAGACTCAAATTTTTAATCCGTGAAATGGATGATGAAGCTGAGACTGAGGGACACACTGTGAGCTTATAATTGTTCAAAATTTCCTTCTTCTGATACCAATTTTTTTATTATTCCAAGAGCGTGAAATCGAGGTGATCAAATTTTTTATCAACAACTATGCAACATCTTACCCAAAATGTGAACATCTTTGACCACTTGGAGTAAATCAACCCCAACAATATCAAAGAAATCCTCAAAAACTTCAACTGTCTAGTCGTATGACCATGGAATTTTATCTTTCCTGGAGATGGATATTACTTCCTAAAGCTCCTCTCTAGTTATTTCTCAATATAAGTCCCAATTGACCTCGTCATCAAATAATCTTAGAAAAAGAGATATTTTATTTAGAATTTCCCATATCTTGACCAAATCTTATTCCTTGAACAAACTCTTGAAGTGTTCGAATCCTAATGAATCCAGATAAGAGAACCCACAATCCTTATTTCCCTATGAATTGGTTAAATCCAAAATAGTATTGTATTTTTTCCCGTAATTTGTAAATTAAAAAAAAAATAGTATTTTGGTCACCTTTTTGTATCGAGATGGTCTAACTCTTGAGCCTCTAAGACTTTTCTTGTTCCAAAATAGGTTGTACCTACAAGCTTCCAAGGATAAACAATCCTCCAAGACTTATTACGACCCTTGACCCCCCTACATCTTACCATAGATATTTTCAATCTCAATCTCAAGGTTTTGAAGCTTTAGTTCAATTCCCTTCCTCCTTTCTCCGACCCATAATGAAACATTTTCTTTAATACCTTAATGAAGGGAAGAGACAAATGGTGAGCTAGTAGAGATACTTGCATCAACCTATAAAAGGTGATCAATTTTCCTGTATGAGGATCCAAAATTATTCTAATTAATCCCACAAAGGATTATACTTGAAGGGCGCACGAGGCTTCCCATCTGAATGACCCAGTTCTAAGAAGATTAGAAAATGATATGAACAATGTACTTTGTCAATCCATGAGCGATATGTAATAACGTCCTAGAGAAAAATATGATGAGCAAGAAAGTGATCAATTATTTTTGAAAACCCATCATCGCCACTATAGTTATTTCTCCATGCCAGCTTCAATTGAATAGGTTCAACATCTACTAACCCTGCCATTTCAAAATTATCTATGAAATTTTTTTCCATCTTATCCTCACGAGCCAATGGACCCCATATTTCCTCCCTGTTGATAATGAATTTAGGTCTCCTCCGATGATAAAATTATAAAACCTAATACAATTAAGGGAAAACAAATGAGCCCAATATACCTCCTTACCCTCATAAGGTCCATAGAGGTTGAGGAGGGTAATGGTTCAATCCAACTCATTATAGAAAGTATTTGTATAGATACATAAAGAAATAGAGAAATAATTTATGAGTCCACAATTAGATGAAAAACTCAGGATAATTCCCCCATAAAATCCTTCAGAAACCACACCATAAAATCCCCAGCCCGAGAACAATTTTTCCAGTTCATTGATGATAGGTTGACTTTGGCCCATCGATTCCTAAATTAAGACAATGTTAGGTATATCCATGTCCACAAGTATCCTTAGGGATATATTTTTGTCCCTACTCCCCAATCCCCTCACATTAAATAACATTATTTTCATGGTAAAACCGCCTTCAGAGCTATCCAGATCTAGGGACCCCAAAAATAAGTCATTGTCTATCCTCTGACACTTCATGGGAAGCATTCTCATGTGAATTTTTTGATGCATACTTATTTCGTACCTTGTTCTTACTAGATTCCTTATATACATCATATCCCAATCCCCTCAAGGGATCCTGGCCCTAAACATAAATACAAGGTCTTAGAAAATATGGGTCCCTACTAGAAGAGATAGAGGGGGAACCCGAAAACATGTCCTTGTGGTTTCTTGAGGGTTTATGCATAGAGAAATTAGAGTCCTTTTTAAAGTCAAAAATAAGGATACATCATCCCAACCCTTAGGAGAAACTATATTCCATCCCACCCCCACAGAGGTACATGGACCAGATTTGACACCACAAATAAGCATGGTATTACTTGAAAAAGAACAAGTAGTAAGGGAACTTGGATTTAAACTATGAAGTGTCTTACCTAAATCCCCTTTTGGCATTGCACTTTTGGACCAAATATCTTCTAGTTTAATCCATTTTGAAGGTGAGAAATCCAAATCATGTAACAAAAATATCCATCAGAGCATGACCCTCCAATTTGCATGATACAACATATTCCAATTGAATAGGAATATCACCAACAAAGAAATTGTTCTAGATACCCATCTTCTTTGAAATAGTAGGCTCACCATTGGTCCCCCCTAATCCAATATTTTGTGAGGAATGGGACATTGATATATCCCTAACCACTTGAGGGCCTTTTGGTCTTACAATCCTTACTTCGGTAGCCGACCTAACTCCCCCCTAGATTTTTTTATGAAATTCAAAATCACAATCAACAAGAATGTGAGCCACCTTGTGACAACATGAAAAAATAAACGAAAAATTGATACAATCCAATGGTTGGGTATAGGATATATTACTCATAATTAATTCCATTGATTCAAAAATCCCCTGCCACGGGTCTAGATATAAAATTATTTGTCACACTGATACAAATTTCCTTCAACCCGAAGTCCGTCCAAAACTCAAGAGGAAAATTGGGGAGCCCGATCCATGCATGAATACTAGTAATGAACTACTCCTCAAAGTCAAAGAGAGGATTCCAAGGTTTTTCACAAAGAAGATGATAATCCTAATACCAATGAACCAATAAGATATTGCAAGCGTCCTCCTTGGAACAAAAAATAAACCTAATCCATCCTCTCAAAAATAAATGGAATATCAAAGCATAGCCAAGGGCTGAGACCCAATTGAATTCCATCCAAGAATTTAAGGAACCCATTGGCGTTCTCCGCCCATAGAACTTCCCTACTAAATCCTAACCCTCCAACTCTACAATTTGGTTGACCCTTGGGTCTTCTCCCACAACCAACGATACTCCACCACCTCAAGACTTCATAAATTTTCTGCATTTTTGACAAGGCCTCCCATGGACACATGACTCATCTCTACCCTAAAGATATGTGAGTTATATTTTTCTTCAAACAAATGCTAGAGGTAAATATATGCCACGAATATTCCCTAAATGGATGCTTATGGGAGGAGTCTATGGATTGGAATGATATGGAAAAGAAATCAATGCATTCTCACCTTGACATCCTAACTGGTATACATACTCTCCTATATGAGGCCCTTCAATAATTTATACTATAACTTGACATAAATCCCCCAAAGGAACCTCAAAGCCACCTGATCTATCCAGATCCAAAAAAAAATTGGGAAGAGGATCTCCTGAATAACTAGTCGGATTGTACAAATTGTCAATGTCAGAAAATAGAGCATGATCAAGATTAGTGATTGGAATTGTGAAGATCATGTATTTTGATAACGAATCTTCCAAATAGTCAACCAATGGTAGATATCCATATATCAACAATTTCCCACTCCAGGCTTGTTGATGTTTAGATTAATCAAAATCAAAACAACAACCTCATGAGGATATGAATCCCCCTACATTTTTGTAGAGGTGGTACTCCTATGTCATAATTAAGATGTATCTTGATGCTCTTGGATTGGGGGGAATGATAGACAATGAACCCCAAAATATTATTGCCTAGTTTTATATGGAATGGTTCTTGATAACCAAATCTACTATTTATGCACAAAAAGTAACCTTTTAACAACAAAATATTGAACAAAGGATTCAATTTGACAATAGATATATGCATGTATTCATTATTAAAACCCTTTGAAATGCATGCAAACTAAAGATGCATCCATGTCTTCTCAAAATAATAAAATGGTATTGATCATTTCAGAAAATTTTAAATGAGTATTGAAGTTAAAACTAAAAATAATTTGATAAGAATGCTCTAAAAATTTCACACTAAGAAATCCCTTGATCTAAGAAATCATTTAAGTCATGCCCCGAAGTAGTTTCTAAGAATTTTACTATATGAAATATATTCTTTATTACAAAGAATTCAGTAAACCAAATGACTAGTGCTTCATAAACAAAGATTTCCAAACAAAAGGACTAAATCTCCATGAATCAATTAGACAATCTTGGCTTACTTTTATCAATCACACATATGGCTGTAAAATACTCCCTGATCTTATAGAGAAAATTGTTGAAGAAATACAAAAAAAACACTCAAAAACTCGTCCTTATGCTCAATTCAGAAATACAAACATAAAGCCTTGAGAAACTGATGTAGAATAAAAAGAAGAGGAATGGAGATATTTATTTGATGATCAACGACCTTGTTGCATACAAATGGGTGGAAATTTTCTATTATTATCTTTTGATTTCCCTCCAACCCTTTCATTGTGTTGGATTACTAAGAGGGGGGATGAATCCATAATAGCGTAATTATAATATTTTTTCTCCAAATAATCTAAGTGTTATATCAATGTAGAATTATTATCCAATAATGAGCAATAAGAAATGAAAAAACACACACATACACAGTACACCAGTGTTTTACGTGGAAACCCAAATAGGGAGAAAACCACATAATGCTTTATCTTATATGTCTTGAAGAATTACATTCATTGGAAGCACCAACTTCCTTTGTTTTCCAACTGCAACTAGAAGGAGGCTCCAACCCCCTAGCTTCTCAGGATACAACATGAGGGAATCTCCAACTCCCCAATTCTCTGGTTACAACCAAAAGGAGGCTACAACCCCCTATGTTCTCCAACTACAACTAGAAGGTGGCCTACAACCACCTGTCTTTGGCCCGTCCAACCGCCCTGAAGTAGAAGTATAATTATGGAACCACTGTCACACTATCACTATGAGATATACAGCTGTAAACATGTACCAATAAACTTGAACCATGCATCAACCTATACCTCAACCTGTAATCAACATGTACCATAAACAAGTTCATCAACCATGCATCAACCTGTGCCAAACAATATGTAATAAACCTATACCATAAACAAGTGCAACCAACCATGTATCAAGTATGTACCAATCATGTGTCAAGTACTCATCAACTATGACTCATCAA
>CBVK0102089544.1:0-12968 GCA_900067695.1 Picea abies | reverse complement strand
AGAACAAAAGTAAGGACAAACGAGAATTCGTTTGGTGTACCACATGTAGGACGGAAGGAAACTATAAGAACGAATGTCCAACATTCTCATAGTACATGACAACAAGAATGCCAAATCTCTTACCAACAAGAGGACTATGGTGAGAAATATGTAAGAAACAGGGTCATGCCCCATATAACTTCCCAATGATGTAGAAGCACCAGACAGTCCCAAACAGTTGATATTGAAAATTTTGCAAATCAATAGACCATGATGAAAAAGATTGTAGAACCATGGACTTGATGAGAGAGAGGACATCAGATGCATATAGAGTGTAGGAAGAAATGATGATCGGGCAAGCCACACCTCAATTTAACCAGGTACCAGACCCATACAACACTGTGCAGACACAGTATAATACTGTGCAACAACCATATAATACCGCGTTGCCACAATACAACATAGTGCAGCCTCAATACAATACCTCATAGTACAATCAGGGGCCTCAGTATAATGCGTTGTGAGGGGATCGAGCTAGCTACAGAGGTAAAGGACAAGAAAGATGAGGCTTTGGAAGAGGTAGAGGACCAGTGGTATGCCACATCTATTAAAAACTAGGACACTATGCAAGAGAATGTCCACTTCCACCAACGACTTGTATGTAATGTCGTGCATCGGATCATGACATCGAGGAATGTCATATGTTACTAGAGAATATCAAGGAAAAGAGGAATAGGAAGAACTAGAATGTTCAATGGATTTCAATGGAAGCGAGGGATGAAGGAAGAAACATTAGCATAGTTATGCGTGAAGGAGCTAAAACAGGAAATGATGCAATTTGACAAGATCCAGTACAACACCAATGGGTGAACAAAAACGTCGAACCAAGGAAGCATTTCGATTCACAAAACAATAAGGATATATTTAAACAATACATAAAATAATTTTTGAAGATAGACACCATGTTGACCCGAACCACATAGCATAGCAAGGAATTTCTAGAGTAGGATATGCCTCCATCATTGGATCATACTAAAGAAGTGTAGCCCTTGGAACAAGTAAGTAAAATCAAAGGATTTTTGCAATAATGTGTAAAATTACTAAATGATCCATCCTCTATCAATATATTACAAGGTATGTTAGAAATATGTAGCATAGAGACAGAAGGAAAACTAGAACAAAAAATAGTCAATCACCTACATACAAGGAGAAGAACAAGTAGGGAGTTAAGGTTGAATGAAATCATAGATTTCAATTAGATCTAGGATATGAGGTCAATGTATTACCCAAGAAGACATGGCAATGTATGGGAGATCGCACATTAGGATATTCACTCATTCAGCTAAAACTAGCAAACCAACATAGAGTTCTACCAATTAGGAGACTGATAGGAGTAACACTAGACCTTGATAGAATGCACACTAAAGAAGACTTTGAAGTAATTGAAATAGTGGACATCACAACACCATATCCAACATTACTCAAATTGGATTGGGAGTTCGATAACCAGGCCATAATCAACTCAAAAACATGGAAAATGACATTTGAGTCAGAATAATACAGGGTGATTACGCCATTAGACCCATCAGAAGGGGAGAGGTTTGTAGAAACTACTTTCTTGGACTTGGAGGAAATTATCCAGTTGTATAGAACAACGGCACAAAATGAATATTACGTAAACCAAACTATAGATGGGATACTCAGTTGGTGTAGCATTACTTCATGTGTGTCAGACTCAAAAACAATTTTAGAGAACTGGAAACAGAGGCTACACGAAGTGTTCACAAGTAGATGTGCAAGAATCCACTATGCAATAAGATGGGTAGGTATGAAGATAAGGGAACCACCCAGTTTCCATGGGGTAAATGATCTAAAAGCATTCTTGACATAGTATGAGGATGAAGTGTTAGAAAATTAGAGACTCTTAGCACTCAATAAAGCACTCAAGGTGACACTTTCAAGATGGTTGGGCGCACAGAAAGAAACAATCAAGGATTGTTACCAATGTAAGCGGTTGCTGCACATAAGGTTTGGCGCATGACAGAGAAGCAACCAACAAAAAAAGTATGATGGATAGGGGGAAACAATGAAACACTTGGAGAAGTGTAGAGCGCTATGGAAAATTACATCCCCAGAGGAATGGCCTCACCATTTCGTGCATACCTTAGAGGGCATTCCAACAAATTGGTATACAGACTAGGAGCTGTGCAAAGGAACTACAAGATGGACAATACTTCAACAAAACTTTATAGTCACTTTCTCATTCGAGCATGAGAACCCCAACATAGATACAACACTTAATAAAATAGGAGGGGTGATATTTATTAAGGAACCAGAAGTCGAACTCATAACAGAAGAAAAAAAGTGGAACAGACAGACAGTGAAATAACTGTTGTCATGCTACCATGTGCAGGAAGAAGTACCAGATGAAGACGATCTGCACAATATTCAGATTGAGGAAGCTTAAGGAGAAAGAGAAGTGGAAGATCCACCTCTAGAATAATAATTAATTGTTGTGTCAATCAAGGTAAATAAAGTCAACATTAAGACAGTTGAGAATCCCAAAATGGCCAGCATTGGAAACTATTGGGATGAGCAAATAGTGGAAAGCATAACAAAGTTATTGCATGAGTACAACGACCTATTCCCCACAACATTTACAAAAATGAAGGGCATAGCAAGAGATATAGGTGGAATGAATATACCACTAAAAGTTGAGTCAAGACCGATCAGACAATGACCATACAGACTAAATTCGATATATAAGAAAAAATTCAAAGCCGATATCGATAGGATGTTCAAAGCTGGAATCATAGAACCTATGGAAGAATCAAAATGGATAATCTCGATGGTAGTTTAAGAGAAAAAAAAAGGTGGGATAAGAATATGCGTCGACTTGAGTAATTTGAACAATGTGTGCCTACATGATCCATTCCCTACACCCTTCATAGATTAGGTGCTAGGGAACGTAGGAGGATAGGAAGTTTATTGATTCATCGATGTATTTTCAGGATATCATTAGATCAAGATAGTGGTGGAAAATAAATACAAGACCACTTTTTCTATAGAATGGGGATCCTACCAATACATTCGAACTAAAAAATGCACCATCAATATTTTCCAGAGTAGTCATAGCTAGATTTAAGGAAGTTATCCACCAGTTTCTAGAAGTATACTTGGACAATTGGACAGTCTATAGTTTGTTGAAATACCATGTAGAGGTCTTGCGGATGATGTTAGAAAGATGCAGGCAGTGCCAGATATCATTAAACATCAAGAAGTGCATCTTCAGAATACCTTTTGGGATACTATTGGGCCATATAGTATGCAAGCAAGGTTTACTAGTAGATTCTGCAAAAATTACAGTAATCGTTAACCTTCCACCACCAAAAAAGGTTCAAAAACTAAGAGCGACATTGGGACAAACATGATACTACAAAAAATTTATAAAAGGGTACGCGCAAATTACCACACCAATGGAAAAATTGTTAAGAAAAGTTACCAAGTTCCAGTGGAATGAAGAGTGTCAACATAGTATGGATACGCTGAAAGAAAATATGGTAACAATGATAATACTAGTATTCCCAGACTGGTAGAAGACATTCCACGTACATGTATATGCATCGGCCATAGCACTTGGAGCTATTTTGGCATAGCCAAGAGTAGGAGAATTTGATCATCCTATAGAATTTGCTAGCAGAAAACTGTCAGAATCAAAGCAGAACTCCAACACTACAGAGAGGGAAGGCCTAGCTATGGTCTATGTGCTTCAGAAGTTCGAACACTACTTATTATGGAAAAATTTTAAGATGTTCACAGATCATTCAACCCTTAAGTACCTAGTCAACAAGATAGTGTTGGGGGGGAGAATCTCTCGATGGCTACTATTGTTTCAATAATTTGAATTTGAATTAATAGTCAAGCCAGGGAAGTTGAACGTAGGACCTGACCACCTATCAAGGGTCATGAATGGAGAAGAACCTACAAATTTAGAGGACAACTTTCTGGACACATAGTTATTTTCAGTCCAGATTGCCGATGAATACTTTGCAGACATCATACAATACTTGAGTACAGGGACTATGTCATGGTAATATAACACCATGCAAAAGAAAAAACTAGTAGTCTGGGCTATATATTATCAGTTGATTGTGGGACACTTATACAAAATGGGCGCAGATAGCATCCTGAGAAGATATGTTCTAGAACATGCAATACCAAGGATTTTAGTAGAAGCCCATGAGGGAATAGCAGGAGGACAAAATGTAGGAAAATATATTGCACATAAGGTATTGTGGATAGGACTATGGTGGCTAAGCATTCACGGATATTTGAAAGAGTACTGCCAGAAATGAGATGTATGTTAGAGGGTTGGTAAACCACTTAGAAGGGACGAGAAGCCCCTGTGACCCCGGGTAACTTTGCAGGTATTTGAAAAATGGGAAATAGATTTTGTGGGACCAATAAACCCACCAGGGAAGAGGAAAATTGCAAGTTACATTATCACCGTGACAGAATACCTGACAAGATGGGTAGAAGCAGCACCAGTGAAATATTACAACACTGAAACAAAAAAACACTTTCTATTTGAGGCAGTGATCACTAGATTTGGTTACCCAAGGATTTTGATGAGTGACCAAGGCACTCACTTCATTAACAACACTATTAGGGTTATGAATGAGTAATTTGAAGTCCATTATTAAAATAATACACCATATCATCCACAAGCAAATGGAACAGTAGAAACCTTTAACAAAATCCTTGAAAATGCACTTACGAAGATCTGTAACATTAATAGGGATGATTGGGACCTAAAAATACCAGAAGTATTGTGGGCATACAAAACCACATGCAATAATTTGACATGACACATGCCATTCATATTGGTATATGGAAAAGAAGAAGTGATTCCATTAGAATTCATGGTACCCAGTCTGGATGTAGTAGAAATTACGAACATGACGGAATGAGGCGCAGTATAGGATATGTTGAATCAACTGATGATCATGGAGGAAGATAGGATCCTAGCATGGTTCCACCAACAAGTTCAAAAATCAAGGGACAAATCTTGGCACAACAGACATATCAAGAGGAAAACTTTCAAGGCAGGAGACTTAGTGTTGATGTATGACAGTAAATCCATTCAGCACTTGGGAAAACTCAGAATGCACTGGTTAGGACCATATGAAGTAAAAATTGTCACATATGGGGGAGTTGTATAGTTGAAGGAATTAGGAGGCACAAAATTCAGAGGGATGATCAATGGGAGCCGACTGAAGCTATACAAGGATAGTCGACCACCCACAACTTGAAAGTCACCGCGCAGTGGGAAAAAAAGAAAAAAAGAAAGTTATAGTACAAGATATAAAAAGAGAACAACAAAAGCATAGCGCACCGAAACTAGAAGGAGCATGTGCACCCGATCCTGATGGAGACAAGGACAATGGCCAGTTCAAAGAAAAAATAAGTAGGAAAGGCAGCTACGAAAAAGGAAGCACTAATTACCGGCGGCTAGTGGAATTGAATGCCAAAAATGACTAACGGGACGCTGCATTAATTGGGCCAGCTGGAGACGGCAAGGGAAATTAATGTTAAGTATGAAGGAACTGATGGTTCATTTAATCCATAATCATGGTAACATCTTTGACAAGCTTCACATGATGCCCATACAAAGTAAGGACACAGGAGAGAAAATATTATTGTGAAATTGGAAAAGGCACAGAGCGATAGAGCATACGAAGCAGAGAGTGAAGTTTGCAGAGGTTGTAGAGTCTACTGAGCTCAGTGAATGACAAGTTTTTACCACCATGGAACCACCTAAACAAGGAGAACCAAGCCATGTATTGCAGTATATCAAAAGGTACAAAAAGAGGCAGAGTGCATTGAAAGTAGAATGAGAATGCATGATCAACAATATGATCCCAATGGAGACAAGGCCAATGGTCCCCACAAACCAAAAACAAGAGGGAAAGGAGGATACGAAAAAAGAAGCACCAATTGACGAAGGCTATCAGAATTGAATAATGAAAATGACAGATGGGACGCCGCATTAATCGTTCCAATTAGTGACGACAAGGTAAATCAATGGAAAGTATGAAGGAAATGACGGTTCAATTAAAGAATAATTGTGGAAACGTCACCGACAAGCTTCACACGACATCGATATAAAATAGGGATGCGGGAGTAGAAAGGTTATTGCGAAATTGGAAAGGGAACAAAGCGATAGAGCCTATGTAATAGAGAGTGAAGGTTATAGATGTTGCAGAGGATACTAATCTTGATGAACAAAAGATTTACCACCATGGCACCACCCAAATAGGGAGAACTGATCCAGACTGCAAGACGACCCCAAAGTAGTACCAGAGCACAATAAAAACCACAGGGAAGAAAACAATAACCATATCAGCCGCCAGAAGTCATCAATGTGGACGAGATACCATCACTGGATAAAAACACCAGGAAGGCCCACACCCATTGTGGAGGAAAACCAACAAACAAAAGCATCATGTATGGACATTGATACACAATGACAAGGACATGGCTAACCAGTTGAAGAAGCAGGCAACCTAGGGCACCCAACAAACCCTAAAGAATCCCCAAGAGTTAATGGGATGGCTCCAAACCAGGAAGAAGTGACTGCGTTAGAAGAATCATAGACAACCATGCTAGAATAGATGGAGGAGGGAGCAGTGGAAGATGTCACTAGCTGACTAGAGGAGTATGACGAAGAACGAACAATGGAGGTTGGAACCTTGAGTCATTCACCACAACGAAAGGACAAGTAGACGGTACCTAGGTCATTGCACAGACAACCCGCCGCAACAATTTTTTTACCACACATATTGGAAGGGGTACATGTACCAACAAATTTGTTAGATTATCCAAATAAATTGAGGTACTCATACTAGAATGTAACAGACATGAACAAGTTCCCAGATTTCTCCAAGAAATTCTACCTACAGACTCCGGGGATATGACCCTTTGGGGAACCAATCAATCAACTAGTCCAATGGGTAGTAGGACTAGCCAAAACTGTAATTATAGGTTTGTTGGACCTACTACACTTTGGGAGAGGCTAGTATGCAAACAGTTGCATCAAGAAACTTATGGCAGTCACACATGGTGGATATCTATGGATGGAACAACTTGTCTCAATAGATGTAGAGCTCATCGCATACATCACAAGGATTCCATAATGGGGTGTGGATCCCGCACAGTTCTTCGAGGAAAAAACAAAGGAGAAATCATTGGTTGAGGAGATGAAGAAGAAATATGACACCGAAAGGAGGTCATGCAGAATCATTATCAGGTGTATTAGTGACATCGCGACAAGAATGGCCACAAAACTTATGGCATGCAAATTACTCAGAAAATGTCACAAGGAGAAATTTATGTTCAGGGTTGTCATAGCTGCAACACAGTGTGCCAAGGGCACCATACTCAGTTGGGCCCCTTATTTGTTGAATCTACTCCTAGATGACTATAAGTATGTGCATGATCTGGGGGCACAATTTCATTATTCATGGCTACTCATCCTGATAGACATGATGGGATGGAAGTACTCATTTTTTTCCACTAAACCTGAACTGTGCCATGAAGCGCGATACTTATCACTTTGATCCTTTTTAGATTCCAAGAATAGGAAAGTGAATGCATCTATATTCAAAGGATAGATCTCTACATTATACATGACACCATCGCCAACACTTGGAGGGTAACACTGGAAGTTGTTGCACAGTATCAGGGAATAGCCAACTTCAAATACACTAGACATGCAATGTGGATCCAGGCGTGAAAGGACCCCAATAATCAATGGCTACAACTGTGTTACTGCATCAGCGAAGGGGACATAGAAATGGCCATTAAGGATTGGGAAGATGAATGGAGGATTACAATCATCACTCAAGAAATACCCACAAAGACAGAGGAGGAGGAGATAAGAAAAGAAAAAACACATGTTGAGGAGGTAGGGAAGGAACAAACACAACTCGAGTAAGTAACAGTGCCCAAGAAACCAAGGACAGGTCAGAACAGGGAACAATAGAAGAAATGGGGGACATCCAATATAGGAGTCCAAATGGGGAAGAAGAACAACACACAGGCGCCACGGGTACAATAGAAACAAGATGAGGTAGCAAAAGGAAGTACATCAAGTGCTACTCCACAATACCAAGGCCAGAATAAGCGTCCAGTCGCCTAGATGGGAGGTGCACACAAGAAGGGGAAGGCACATAGAACACCCCCAGAATACATGATCATTGAGGATAATGCGGACATGGTGGCCCAAATGATCCTAGATTGCACAGTCGAAGATGTTGAGAATGATATGTGCCAAAGGGATAGAATTGAAGAAGAGTTGTCATACATGTGACATCTCCTCAGGCAGATCGGGGAAGCCGAGGAAACCAACAACAACGTAGAAATGGACCCATCAACATCACATATAGGAGGTGAATTTGGATCAAGCGATAAAGACAGAATCTAGATGACAAGATAGTCGAGTTCCATGATTAAGGTCACACCCAGCATGTTGTGCATGGACAAAATCATGGGAAAGACACCCCTAAATTACTTGGCTCAAATATACTTAGTATTGACGTGGATACCAACCAAGGCACTATATAAACTGCAACTCGGCATTACACGGGAGGTAGAGTCTTGCACATGAACGGAGACAACAAAATTGTGGTAGACAAAGGACAACCGAGATGATCTAGAATTGATACTCAAGCATGATAAGATCGAGACCAAAGAAGAGAAGGACCATGCAAATGGGTTGGAGCAGAAAGTGGTTGTATCCTACAAGAAAATCCAAAAGAATGTGCAGATGGGTCAACTCATAGTGACAGAGAAGATTGATTAGATTGTGTAGACAATCGATCAATACCAATAGGAGATTGAGCATATCTAGGAGAAACTCACACCCACCACTCCATTAGTGGTGAGGGAGTGAAGGAAATAGAAGGAAACAACACAAATAAAGGAGATAGAGCGACAAGTCCATGCGGCGACCAACTTGTTCGATAAAGTATCACAAATCTCGACGAAGATGGAAGAGGATCAACATGTCCAGCTGTGGGACCAGGAAGGGGAAAGGATAAGTGAAGCTATCTAATACCTCAAGCAAAGGCATAAGACAATGTTGATCACAATGCGTTTCAAATAAGCACAGGACATGAAGAAACTGCAGGCAGAACTCATAGTTGCCCAGACACAAAAAAATGAGCGTGAGTCCCAAATGGAACCACTCCAGGAGAAAGCAGCAGAGGTCATTGCATAGGAAGAGGAAGCCAAAACATATATGTCACAAACCCAGGTAGAATGTGCAAGGATGATTAGCAAGGAGATTGCAGTGAAGATATTGGACTCACTCAAGGAGAAGACTGTGCAGACCCAAACACAAGAAACAAATCTCATGGATAAGTTCCAAGCGATCAAAAGCGAGATCAATGAAGAACATAAGGGTTAGGTAGCTCACAACAAGCCACATGTCAGTTTTGGGGTCCTGATGGAAGCAGGATAAATAAAAAAGAAAGGTTATTTTATGACTAAAGGCATGCAGAAGGAAAGAGAAAGTTGGAAGGAAAAGAAGCATGCGTGCATGCATGGAAGACCTAATGACATTAGGGTTAGGGTTTTTGCAATACATTGTAATGTTTGATGAGCCAAAAATGTATATATATAGATACCTAGGAGGAGAGGTAGTAGTTTTTCAAGGAAAGACACACTTTTGAGGAGATACTATGTGAGGAAGGATTCTTTTTTTTCTAACTAGTCGGTAATACTACTATAATCCAATCCAATTTTGTAAGTTGTTGAGTTGTAGAGGGGTTAGGAAGGTAGATATTGAGGGTTAGATCACAAGCTAAGGATCCTTGTGTGATCTATTCTACCTCATAATAGATCTTGGCCCGATTGAGGATGAGTTGTAAGCACGTGACGCTGTAGTTTTGTAACTACCATATTATAAGAGCTTGAGATCCAGATATTTGTCGGCGTAGCCCATGAAGCGGTGAACCACGATAAAACCTTTGTTATGTAATTGAATTCTTGTGTCTCTTTTACTATTTATGAATAGATTTTAGCATGATGAATGAATGAGATAATGAGTTTGATTACATTACATGCATTATTAGGAATGTCAATATATTGATTTAATAGTTTAAATAGAACTCTCAGTGTACACTTCTTAGATATCCATTCAATCCTGGATTGGAAATACTTGAGTATTGCAGTCACCCATTAAGACTATCTCGGGTGAGACTGCAGAGTGCACTCTATGCACCGCGTTGCCTTCTGGTTTACCAGGAGGGCCAATAGTTTTAGAGGCTTTGTTGGATATCTAGTAGACCCGAACCTGGGTCAACCATGCTAAAGGTATATCTTAGAGAAACAAACCAACACATCCCATTGTTAGTGGATAGCATAGGCATGAGTAAAATAAACTTGGGGAAGAGTGTAAGTCAAGTCAAGCGAGAAATCAAAAGAGGAAATTCATGTGACTAAGGGGGTATTTTTTGGATAGTCACGTTTTTGGATGAAGAACATTTTTTACATGTAGATTTGGGAAGCAAAGAGAAATCAAAGGCATGGGAAATATAACAACCATGATGTGGTAGAAGGAAGCCATTGTTGAGCTGTGGTTATTGTAGAAAAGATTCATGTGTGCTCAAACTACTAAAATTTCAAGGAAATAGCATAGAAGGAACTTTGAAAAATAACTCTTTTCTTTTTTGAAAAACAACCTATGCTACGACTACCAAACAAAATGCATAACTAAATGAAAAGAAATTATTTTTTTATTTTTTGAAATGCTTGGAAAAGAAAAAAAAACACAAGTAAATGATTTTTTTTTCATTTTTTCAAAGCATAAACAATATAAAGAGAAAATGAACCCAAGACTAACACAAACCCTACACCACCACCTAAATGCATGGATTCACTAGAATCTAGAGGAGGATATAACACTTATAGGCTCACTCTAAACCTCTAAAGAAAACAAAAGAAACTAAAGAAACAACAGGGGTTATTTACAAAGATCAAGTTAAAATGAAATCTTTAACACAACCAAAGACCTTTAAGAGAGACCTTGAAGAGTTCAAGAAGGCCTGAGAAGCACAAAGCTTCTTGTCAAGAAAGAAAAAGTAATTTTTTTAAAACCTTCCAAAACACAGAGACACGGGTTGTGTAGAAGAAGCCTACATATGTACATGGGTTGTATACTGTGCATATTTCATATGTACGTGGGATAAATAGAGTATAGGGTGTGTACACCTCTTGAAATTTTCAAAAATAAAAAAGGCTTGGATAACTGATTGGGCAGGAAAGGTTGCTAGGCACCAGGAAGGTGACCAAAGACCTCAAACTGACTAAGTAAACCTAGAAAACTAAAAAAGAAACTGAAAAAAAATGAATTAAACCAAAATATCCCACTAAGACCTTAGAGAGACTCCCTAGTGGAGTCACCAATTCTACTATAGGGAAAATCCCCCTATATTGGGTCTAGGTATAGGCAGAGCACTAACTTCCCTTAAAATATTGTTCTACCCTTAAGCTACCCCAAAACTATTTAAATTGAATGACAAGAGAAACGACCAAAGGTCAATGTGTTCACCTTTAGTCCTTGCAGTTGGTGTAGACCTATATCTCCTTTGCAACTTCATATATTTTGGGTCTCCTCCCAAAGATGACCTGCAAAAAAACTTACGAAAACAATACTACAACACATACAATGTCTACTTTTCACTTTAAATGTTTAGATATAGACATAAATGCATAAATCAATAAAATAATATAGACATATGTTTTGGGACAAGAATGAACCCTTTTATTCAATATTAAGATCAAAAGGATTACAACGTTCATCGACAATGACTCCATGAACTAGGTCCAGGCTCCTCTATCATGGCTCCAAGTGCATCAATCCCATGCTAGATTCTCACAACCAACTATCACTTAAGAATGAAGAAATGGATGGAGGGGAAGGTTGAGGCCAAAACTCAGAATAGGATGCAAAACTTGGGCTAAGAAGGGGAAGGGATTTTGGGATGCAAAACTTGGGCTAAGAAGGGGAAGGGATTTTGGAAGAGTTTTCTTATTCTCTTTCTTTTCCTTTCAAATCACACCCCAAGACCTCTTTTCATATGATAAAAATATGGTTATTCGGTTTGGGGATGGGATGCAATGGGTAAAATGGTTGGGAAGCCCTCTATAGGCCATAAACTTCGTCGAATTCCTTGAAATTTTATATTTTTTGAAACTTTTGGGGGTAAACGCGGGCTAACTAGAATGCATCTCATGTATGTATGTGGGATAACTAGCATGTAGGAGATGCATGTACATGAGCTATTATTTTAATAGAGCGTGTACATTTTCCAAAAAAATGGGTTTTTAAGAAGAAACCTTATCAATATTTTGGAAAAATATGTAAGTGGAAAGTCCAATGTCATGTATGCATAGGTAAGGTACTTTTAGACTATAACACATGTGTAGATGGTCTAGTAGAGTGAAGATATCAACACACATGTTTCTTTGTCCAAGAATGTTTTTTCGAGTCTTTTTAGATAGTGGAATTGAGAGATTAGGTGATCAAATATCAGCTTATTCAGAAGGTTCAAGTTCATGGTCTAGGAGAATTGGATTTGTCGGTAAACAAGGAGTGTCTGGAATTGAGGTTATGATATTTATTTTTTGTCTGGCCATACTCCTTGTATATGTAACATCCTCGGTTCTAATCCCTATGAATTATAATGTTATTGTATAATGTGAATTATGATGGTGAGCCGATGTATTGGGCCCAAGAGCCCATGTTGATTTAATGTGGCTAGGGGCCAAATTGCATATTATGAACATTGAATAATTAATAAAAGCAATAGTCATTGGTTTTAGTATGAAAAGAATGAAGAATGATGGGAGGATATTATTCCACAAGAGAGAGGGATCCAAGGGGGAATTATTCATGGGTATTAATCCAACCCACATTCCTGAAA
>CBVK0102089523.1:0-13713 GCA_900067695.1 Picea abies | reverse complement strand
AACCGCTCTTCCGATCTCACTGGATTTTAATGCTGAAAACTTCATTTTCTAATTCGCTTAGATCAATTGAAAGTTTACACAGAGCTTCATGAATCTCTCCATTTTGTACCGAATACCGGACTAGCTAGTTGTCCACCTCTTCTTCATGATATTGAAGAATGCTATAAAAAAATTCTAAAGACAAGGCCTTCAAATTATCAACTTATTTATCGAAAGCTTGCTTGGTTAATGCCAACAAGTTGAGGATTAAGCTGGGGTCCTAAAGTTGTTTGTCTTTCCTGCTAAGTCTATTTTGGTGAGATTTGTGAATAATGTTTCTTTCTTTGATATTACTTGCTCACATGATTGGACAATGAGATACAGGTTCTTCACTTTCTCTTTCCAGCATGCTTCTAATTGAATGAGTCGTTTATTGAACGGGAGATCATGTTGTTTTCTTCTCCTCTCTGGCATGTTGTTGACATGAAAGGAAAAAGGGATGACCATGCGCACATAGAAAGTTTCTTCATTTTTTAAATCCGTCTGCAGAAGTAGGAGCAAGTTATGTGCCCTGCTCCCTAGGGAATCCATATTCTGTGATGTTTCCCAGGCCTTGGTAATCAGTTCCATTTTTTGGTTGATATTTTTCTCCACATATCCTCTACAGGATGCGAGGAAGTTGGAGGACCCTCTTATATTTGTTGCAGGGGTGCACGCAATCACAGGCATGTCTATTTCCAAAGAACTGCCAAGCAATGGCATATGAAACAAAGCTTCCTCTAATTCCTTAATCCAGTTCTTTAGTCTGGCATTTTCGACTTCAATGACTCCAATAGAATCATGAATAGCATCTCCGATTTCCATGTGAATTTGAGAGATTTTGGACGACTGCATATTGGCAAGGTCAAGTTCTGAACGATGTTTTATTTTCTTATTTTTTACATCTATTTTTTCAATAATTATTTTTTTTTATTCGGTTTCAAAAACAACACTTTGGAATACGAAGGATTCATCTTCACCAAAAATTTCGGTATCAACCATGTCCATTGAGAAGGCATTATGAATTGTGTCTCCGGGTTGATCAAGGTTGCATAATATGCTTGCCAGATCAATGTCAAGATCCATGTTTTCACTGTAAATTTTGGGTTGCTCTGCCTCCCCTATAATTATTTTTCCCTTCTTCTACATGGGAAGATCGTGAGGAAGATGTTCATTGTATCTCTACAGAAATGTTGTGGAGTTGTTTCCAGTAGTTTATGGAAACGTTGGTTTTCTCCAGACACTTCTTGAAATGAAGAAATGTAGGGGACAATATAACCCCTCAGAAACATTGCTTCAATGCGTGCGAATGGAAAATCTCCTCATTAATGACAATATCTATGCATGTTGTATGGTGACCTGTTAGAAGTAAATCTTAATTATTGCATACTTAGAAGTGTGAAGGTGGCGATTACGGCTAAGAACATTTAAGGATTGGAGGTTTCGTGAACGAACCAAGCTCGCGGAGTGCGAATGACATTCCATGGTATTTGAAATTAAGAATGGGAAGAGATTGGAGGTTTCATGAAGGAAGCAAGATGGCAGCGTGTGAATGACATTCCATGGAATTTGAAATTAAGAGTGGGAAGGGATAAGAAAATCCTTCGCAAAAATTGCATTGATGGCAGAACTTCTCGAGCCTTGCGCGCATCAATGACAGCTTAGACGGTGCCTGCATGATGACCTATTAGCATTAAAGATTTATAAATAAGACACACACACACACTTATATATATATATATATATATATATATATATATATATAAACACTATTTCTTATTATGCACATGTGTGAAGGTGACAGGCACGGGGAAGAGAAAGAAAGGAAGGAATGGCCAAGTTTGAAAGTGTATGGTGAAACTGTTGAGTGTGCAATTTTGAAACTGCATGAGTCAGAATTGTTTAGCTATGCAAACCAAAGGGTTGGGTCCAACTCCCAGTGCATATTTCATAATTCATGTGCAACACCAACTCTGTGATTACCAGATCAGTATGTGTAGAAACAAGGCAAAACAAAAAATGTACCTTCATAAAGTATGGACATGAGATTTTATAGAGCATGTATGGATATGGCATTCCATACTTGGCCACTTTCGGGATCGCGGGTTCTTGGGCGGGCGGGCTCAAAAAAAGGCCTCTATTGTTCAGTGTTCTGCAAATGGCACACACAGTTCCGCGATATACAAATAGACAAGTGGACTTGCGGGGTGGCTAACATTTTATAGACCATCCACAGTTTCTGGATTGCGGGTTCTCGGGCTCGCGGGGTAAAAAATGGGGCTCTATTGTTTGGTTCCTTACAAATAGCTTATGATAATAAATTGACAAGCAGATTTATGGGCTGACCGACTCAACATTCTACTCCAGCACTGGTGGGCTCCCAAAAACGAGAAATACATACCAAATATGCACAGATCCCTTATTCCATACTTAGGCACTTATTTGGATCGAGGACTTGCGTACTGTACATTGGGCCGATTTTTTCCATATAGAAATTGGGTTCTCGGGCTGGTGGGCTCAAAATTTCCTAAGCAAAGTAAAGGGCTCCATCCGACTCCTAGTGCATATTTCATAATTCATGTGCAACACCAACTCTGTGGTTACCAGATCAGTGTGTGTAGAAACAAGGGAAAACTAAATATGTACCTTTATAAAGTATGGACATGATTTTTTATAGACCATGTACCAATATCGCATTCCATACTTGCGGGTTCTCGGGTGAGAGGGGTCAAAAAATAGGTCTCTATTGTTTCATGTTCTACAAATAGCACATATAGTTCCGCGATATACAAATTGAAAAGAGGACTTGCGGGGTGGTTGAGATTTTATAGACCATGTACAGTTTTTGGATCGTAGGTTCTTGAGCTGGTGGGGTTAAAAACGGGCCTATATTGTTTGGTGCCTTACAAATAGCTTATGATAATAAATTGATAAGCGGATTTGCGGGTTGCCTGGCTCAATATTTGTCAATTGACAAGTGGATTTGGGAGTTGGTCGACTGAACATTCTACTTCTACTGATTTCTGTGATATACAAATTAACAAACTCCAGGGCTAGAGGGCTCCCAGAAACGAGCACTACATACCAAATATGCATAGATCCCTTATTCCATACTTAGCCACTTATTTGGATCATGCACTTGTGGGCTGTACATTATGCCTCTAATGTTCTGTGTCCTGCAAATAACACTTATAGTTGGGCGATATAGAAATTGACAAGTGGACTTGTGGGCTGGCTGGCTCAACATTGCATTTCTATTGGATGGCGGACGTAAAAAAAAAAAAAAAAAAAACATAGCTGCAAACAAGTTTGTGAAATACAGAGAAAGTAAACGAAAAATTGTTTACTATGGAACAGGGGCAGAAAAAGAATGCGCCTTTGCATGGATTCGTCTACATCTCTGGGTAGGAGTTCTTTGCACCATCTAGTTTTCTTGTCTGTTTCTATCAACAAAAGTACAAAACAAAAGGGATATGAACATACGTTCAGATGTTAAGAAAAAGGAAACTACAATGTACATATACAAAAAAATAAAAATAAGATGAATAGAGTCACAAATAGTTTTTGGGAGGATGTACCTTTTTTTTTTTCACAATGTATATTTTATAATTTGAGTAGAACATCGTGTGTATGCTCACTAGAACGATATGCATAGAAATCAGGGATACATATATGCTTTGAAACATAGAAATATGAGTTTGCAACAAGTTTGATGTATATGTCATAATTCAAGTGCAATACCAATTGTATCATGATCAGACCAATATGTGTCTAAGACAAACATATTGTATTGAGGAATGGGCACATTGGACTAGACATGGTCAATACGTGTGTTTTGCAGATGGCCTGTATTGTTCAAAAGAAAGAGGAGACTGTATTTGCACATGTAGTTTTCCAATTCTTTTGTTCTGCTAGTATTTTGTAGCATGTCAATATTGAAGTCTCCTACAACTACAATGGGTCCGTTCACATGGAAATGGCCCAATGAATTGGAAATAACATGAACTATGTTGGAGAATGTTGCATGGGGAGCAACATACAGATTTAGTATTGCAACTTTTTTTTCATGGGAAAATAATTTTGCAAGCACCAGTTCAACATTCTTTTCTTCGATATGTATATGGTATAAAATTGGTACATGTTTTTTCACCAGTATCATCACCCCATGTGTAATGTAACTTGATATGAAATTGTGATTTGGAAATTGTTTGTTATGCATGCATAATGCCATGTGTATTTCCTGCAAGAACAGAATATCGGATTGCATTATATCATAGTCATTTAGTATATCATCCATGTGTGCATTTAAGTTGTGTGTGTTAAGCGAGAGAATTGATACAGATGAATTTGTTTGTATGGATTGGTAATCATAAGGCAATTGCCATTTTGCGGTGGTCCTGAGTCATTCCATTTCAATATCAACTTTCTGTTTCACTTTGAAGTTATCTTTTCTGAAAGGACTTAGTAAATACAAGGAGTCTATGCTTCTGACACGCGACAGTGCTGTGTATACAAGTCCTTGTATGTGAATACCAGCAGGATGAAATGCAACATTATCAAGTGCTAGTCCTTGTGATTTGTGGACTGTATGTGCACATGCAAGTTTAGTCATAAACTATTTTCGAATCTTCAGTCGACCTGTCTTTGTTGATGTCGATACTGGCTTCAATATTCGCAAAATAGGTGTCCAATCGCTTCCAGTGTTTGAATTATATAGATAAGACAACTTGCTTGCTTGTCGCTTTCCTACATGCGGTTCATGGAACTTAATCCAAAGGACATCCACTTTTTCTATCTTCGTATAGCCTTTCAGTATTCCATCTGCACCATTCACCAAGCCATCCTGTGAATCATAGTTGCAGGAATATATTTCAACCGGCATTTCTAATTTTAGGACAAGCTGCAAAGGTAAAGTGACTGAATGTTCATGATGTAGTACATTTCCATGGTTGTCTTTTTCCAGGTCAATCGAATTGATGATGATATCATCGCTAGGAATGAGCAATAGCATGTGGCTGTTATGCTTTGCAAAATCCTTATTTCTGTAGAACATGTAAGGGAACGTTGGGTCTATTGGTGCAGGTCGTAAGCACCTCAAATTGATATAGGTCAAGTCACATATGTTTGGTTGTTTGTGCGCATTCTATTCAGAATTTCAATGAATGTTTCATTTGTCTGGCGCAATGTAGTATGCAACTCAAAGCATTTAATATTGTCTCTCCAGAAGTCATGGGTGATTGTTTCCATGTTAATGATAGGTTATTCAAATATCAAAGAATCTTGGATGGGTTGTGCCTGGTAAAGATCCCCACATAATATCATGTCAATGTTTCCAAAGTATTTCGTCTACACATGTTTTGTGCTTCTTAGTTGGTTGTCAATGGAATACAAGAACCAAATACCAATAAAAGATGCTTCATCTATAAAGACAAGTTGGAGTTCCTCATAAAGATTAGATAATGTATCCAACATTTCCTTGCTAAGTGGAAGAAATTGTGACTTGTTAAAAGGCATTAAAAATGCAGAGTGGACTGTTGTTCTACTAGCATTGTATGCAGCTTTTCCTGTGTAAGCAACTATTAGGCCCTTTGGTTTCATAGGATCAAATAAATTTTTTGAATCATAGATTCGTATAAGCATTTGGAACAATGCTTTCACTGTGAATGTCTTGCTTGTTCCTGCTCTGCCTATAAGGAACACATGCACAAGACTGTTCATGTTAAAGCATTTTTTTAAGAGCAATGTCCTTTAGAATTGTTTGTTGTTCGTGATTCAACAGACGTCTTATTCTGTGGTATTCATTATTTTCAATTAGGAAAGGATGTTTTGTAACTTGAAAACCAAGATTGATACGTTTTTCACTTCTAGCCACTGGAGGACGAGGCAAATCCACTTGTAAGTCATAGGACTCGGAAGGAGTTGTGGTTGTTTTTCGGTTTCTGAGTGTCTCATCATGATCGCTAGGGTTTTCTAGGTCATTAAGTGCAACTTCTAGATCGCCCCATTTTGGATTAACATTGTAGGTAAATCTAGCTTCATTGATGTGCACTATACTCTCAGACGCAACATACGCAACCTCCCATGTAGAGAAGTTATGTATCAATGTGTCTTCGTTTTCATCGAATGGAACGTACATCAACATTTTTTCTCTACAATAGTTTTCATAGTCACAATGTTTATTGTATTTCACAAACCATATCACAACGGGTAAATTTGTTTTTGATATGGGTGCACCATTTTTTTTGTAATGCGATACAAATTCTGCTAAGAAGATATGCCTAATAGGAGATGGACATTGGACATAATAATCAATAATAGAGCGGCATACCACGTCCTCTGAATTTTCAAGCTCTTGTTGCAGAAAAACCGGTGGTTTAAGCACAAATGTGCATTTTCAAGTGGAGATGTGTTTAGGAAGACATGTTTTCTTGAACTACAACTGAGGGGCAAGGAAAATGCAATGTGAACTGCTTGCTAAGCAGACATTTGTTGAAGATTAAGCAATGTATTTCCAGGTGTGCGTATCATTTGGATGGCATCAATATGACTTCTTTCATGTTCTTTGTGTATTAATCTGAATGCACTTGTCATAGATTTGTCAATCTTCGTCATATACGGGGTACAATATGATGTTGCAACATATGCATTCAGCATGTACTGCGCATCTGTATTTGCTTTCTAGATAATTGGCATGTCCTTGGAGAAACTGTTGTTCCAAATATGGGAGAGTTTTCGTTTAAGGAAAACTGTTGGTTGCCTAAGTGTACATTGTATGGCTTGGATGTACTCATCTTATGATAGATTTACCTGTGTCAAGAAGGCATCAAAGCTCATCATTTCGTCAAATCCTCCTTGTTCTAGAAATGCGAACAAGGATTTAGATTTCTCAACAACAACATTGTCCTTTAAAATAATTGGCTCTATGATTCTTGTAGCTCTCATTAGCGGCATGGGAAAGTTGTATCTGCAATGCGAGTTTTTTCGTTTTCTACAACTTCTTGTATGGCAATGTCTATGGAATTTTGCAAGTTCTGGATCCAAATGATCTATGTTGCATGTTATGTATTTATCCACAAATTGTTCGATCTCTAAATTGTTATCAACTCCATAGACCGGTGCACCCTCTATCCACAACAGTGTGTGGTCATGTTCATTTCCCCTATTCTGGAATTCAGTCACAAAAAAGTAGTTCGATATTTTTCTAAAAAATGTTTCATCATGGCATATCAATTGTCTCAAAGCACTAATTCTATGTCTATAGTAGCGAGTACATGTCACCAGGTCTTTTCTTATGAGGTAGTCAATGTCGTTATTTTCCAGTGTATTGGTTTCTTTTTTACGTTTCATGTTCCTATGTAGGTCATATATGGAAGCCACCAATGGATCCCATCAATGCTCTGCACTCTTAAATGTGACGAAAAATGTTGGCGGGACGAATTGCCAGATCATTGCAAAAATATTTTTTTTGTTTTGTTGCAAATAGTCAGGAGAGGTGCGGATGTTTTTGAAATCTATGTATCCAATATCAAATTTAAGAATTTTTTCTAGGTTTACTTTATACTTCACATCCTTGGCCAACAACTTTCTTCCTTGTAACTAGCCTTTTCTTATTCGGACCCACATGCATGAAAAAACTTTCTCTATTATTATGTGCATTGTTTTGAAAAACAAATTTGTTATGTGACAGGAGAAGTAACCGCTTGAATGTAGCAACTCCCATCGGACTATTTTATGATAACTGAATCATTCTGTAATATCACTGCCATGTGGATCTCCATAGAAGAGTGTTGGAAAGTTCATTTCCTCATCGAATCTGTCCTTGAATATTCCAAGTGGACGCTGCCCCTTGGCAGGTGCAATTTTGACAATTTTGTCTTGCAAGTCACAAATTCACTTGGAATCAATGAATCCATGCACAAATGTTTCAACAGGTGTTTCATTCTCTGATTCATCACTTGTATCAAAATCACTAGGATTTTTGAGAGTGTCTGTAGAGTTTCCATGTTCTTCTGTGAGAACATTGTTCCAGTTTCCATTTATACAAATGTTCTCTGCTTTGTACAGGGCCCTGGAACATAATTCCTTTAATTCTTTCATAACAACATGCACACACACTTTGCCTGTCTGATAAGCATTTTTGTATCGCAAGTGTCTTTTTATAGCCACAACAATTCTAATTGTATTGTTAATGAATTGTGGAAATGATTTTTGCACAACATCTAACTGAACAAGCACATTAATAATTGATCATGTTAAGCCCATTTGGGGTCATTTATATCCCCAAGGTCTGATTTGAGCAAATGCAATTCACAGAGACACAATTCTCTCCTCAAGTTCCGTAAGTGCACTTACATATGCTAGTGGTGTATTACATCTTATTCGGTCAGGGGTTTCAAACTGTGGCAGTTTTCCATTTTCAAGCGATCGTTTGCATGGAAGACAAACTTTCCCACTGGAAAATGGTTTGTCGTGCACTATCAAGCGGAGATATTCTGCTTGTAAATCAGGCGTGAAAGATTTAGTGTTTTTTGAAAAATTCAATTGTTCACAAATTGCACATGCAATGGAAGGAGTGTCTTTCATTTGTTTCATGTAGGTATGTCTTGCATTTTTCTTTCGCAGGGAAGTATGGGTAGAAATTGTTTCCTGGTTTTCATTGCTACTACTGCATGGTGTTCCTTGTAGACCATGAACTGGAACAGTTGCATGACCATTCTGGGATATGTGATCGCACATGTTTCTGTTCTGTTCTGCACGAACAAATTTATTTACATTGTGATATGTGAGTTTCTCTCTAAAAGGAAGTGTAGCAATGTATTTTTTCTCTCGCGCATGTCCTTTTTCAATTTTTGGTAACTTACTCTATGTTTCTTACCTAAGGGTAGGATGAGCTGGGGGCAATTGGGATGAATTTCACTCTCACCCAGCTTCTGAGAAACTACTTTACGTTTTTTGTTGAAGGCCCCTATGGCCTTATCACAAGTCGAACGAATTTGACGAATAATTTTTTTCAAATTGTGATAACTTACTCTACATTTTTTGTTTAAGCCCTCTATGGCCTCATCACAATTGTCATGAATTCTACGCATGTTTTTTTGGTTCAAGCCCTGTCTTCCCATATTGCAACTGGGAGGAGTTTCATTTTCACTAAAAAGAATTCCACACCTATGCAGATTTGATGTCATTTGGGTGGCATGGACAGTCAACCCCGAAGTACCGATATGTCTAAGCAAAGGTTCATAATGGATATGTGTTGTATCTGTTTTGAACGAGAGGATGTCAATTTTTCGATTGTAATTTGAATCAGTAACCCAGGAATGGACAGTGCCATCTGGCAAGGGCTACCACACCTGGATATTCACCCTAAATATCATAGATAGCCATTGAAAACAAAATCTGCAACCCTCCATATTCCCTTTTTCATATGGAAGCGCCATGATCACAAGGTATTCCTTCCAACTTCCAACTGTCCACATATTTTCTACGAGATATGGGCAAAGGTGTTGATGCAAGCACCTAAAAGCATGTTGGTTGCCGCCTATAATTGCATTGCAAAAGGATTGTATAGTGTAAATCGACAACGATTGAACATCGGACCCCGCTACGACCAAACAACAAATTGCATTGAACAAACTATCTCCAAAGCTAGAGACAACATTTGTTGCCAGCTGTAAACCATGGAAATCTATGCCATGAAAAATCCGTTTCCATTGCAATTGAAGGTCTATGAAAATAACGGACAAGCAAATACAAGGACCTTCTATATTTCATATGGACATTTTTCTGTATCGCAGTGGTTCATAATGGCCACTGAGGGCATTGGCATCATGGAACAAGATGCAATATGGATTGTGAGACGCAGTTTTGTTGAATAGTAGATATCTTGTTTTTCTTGAAAAAAGACCATATGCCAACTGATATATTCAGCTAGTTAGACAACCACCGTATACAAAATGTATCTCCCCAAAGTCCCCTCTCATGTGCAGGCAGAACTAGAGATGCAGACAACCACATCTTTGAAAAATACGTAGCGACATCATGTATTCCATACAACTGCCGAAGAAAATCAGATTCTGGCTCGTATTCATAGGACTGCAAAGGCCTCATCATCGCCATTTTTAAAACAAGTCAAGAAACAATCTATCAATCCATTGCGCAACTCGGTCGACGAATAGTAAAAATGCAATAGAACCTGGAATGTATCAAAAAGGCAATCCCCAACAATATACGAGAATGCGTCCAATCTAAAAAGCCCATTGCTATGCAAAACCATGTCAATGTTGTCATGTATAATGGACTATGTATCTATTTCATACGACTCAACATCTATTACTTCTTTCATCTTTTCAACTGTCATTTTCAAGCTATTTGGTACGTACTTTTAGTTTCTATGAAAACAGAGAAAAGCAGGGGAAAAAAATATAAGAGGCAGCAAAATAAAAAAGGAAAGAAAAATAGGGTACCAATCCCCATATGTATCTTTCAACCTTCTTCTTCTCAACTTGAATCCCCCCTAGTCCCCATAACAGATGAGAAGAAAACAGATCGACATTGGAAACTGAACCAAATAGAAGAAATAACGCAAATAAATAAAACCATAACTTTACTCAACAAAAAGAGAACAAGTAGACGCATTTTTCCGACCCACAGAATAAAATCATACCCTGCGTCTACACCCCGCCTAATGGTTCCCTCTTCTGATAGAACCCAACTACTTTTCGTAAATCCCTCTGCATTGCAATTTTCGAAAAAGCCATGGACGCGACAGCCTACAAAACAACAACAGCAGGGAAACTTACCCGTCAACAAAGGATGACAAGAGCTCAACCCCCAAAACTGCAAACCGCAACAACAGATCCATCAACTTGCAAAGTTGAAGAACAACAAACCAGTGAACAACAACGAAGAGCTCAAACTACAAGTGAAGGACTTCAACTTTGCAAAGTTGAATCAAACCAGAACTAGAATCATGGAACGAAGCAATGAACAAGGATCGACCACTCGATCAACGATGCCGACCATGAACGAAACTGTGTCGCAATGCATCTGTACAATAAACATTTAAGACTGGGAGAGTTGTTAGGTAAACAATTAAAACTGTCAGGACTGTCGAAGGGCGTAGGTCTGTGTAAGGATTTAAGAAAATATGCAGCATGGCAGGCCTGTTCTCTCGAAGCACGCAACAATAAAGCAAAAATCAAACATAGTAATTTGGTAGAGAATGTATTCTACCCAGTAGAAAATGCTAAGGGAAACATTCGAACTAATGATAGCATTAATCCACCTTCGACGAATGCATAAAGAATATATGATTCAAAAAGACCATATACTACCGAATACTTTGGATATGCCAACATATTTAACATTGGGAATAGCGAAGGAGGCAATAAGACCTCCAATACGTTGTCCAATCAGATCTTGACAAACATGATACTTTTTATTATATAAAAATCGATGTTTTCACTTCCCTTGTTCCAACAATAGACAATATGGAAATATTTCTGGTCAATGCACAATCTAATACCAGGTCAACGATTTATCGATCGCTATAGTCCTTCTATGCCTACGGTGGGGACTAATAACGAACCTCAAATTTAATATGTAATTCAAAGTATCATATCAAAATTTAAATAAAAGTTTACTTTTATTTCAATTTTTATTTTTATTTTTTGCATATCGATTTTTCACATCAATGTTAAGTAAAAATTGACTGTTTTTTTTTTTTCAATTTATTTTTTTCCTTTTTTCATATCAATTTTGCACCAAGTTAATATTGTAAGATGTTTAGTAATAGTTTCGCCCTACTCAGATTTTACATTTAAAAAGTAAAATTTCATATCTTAATTCAAAGTTCAACAAATTTAATAATTGTTTAAGGATTTTTTCATATCAATTTTGCACCAAGTTATGTAAAATCCCTATTAAGATTTTACAAGAAAAAAAAAAGGTTAAATTTCATATCTTAATTCAAAGTTCAACAAATTTAATAATTTTTTAAGGATTTCCATAATAAATGAAATTAACCAATCTATATTTTTGTCATATGATATCATTAGAGGTATGCATTCATGGAAGATGAATCCTAAAACTTATACTAACTTTAACATGGTTGAATATAATAAGCAATTTGTTTCTATGTCCCATCATTATAGAAGCGAGTACAAATATGTTACAAATTATTCAATTTTATACCCTTGTTAATGGGGCACTAGCAACCTTTGTTATGATTCGTTATTCAAAACTTTATACAAATCACATGGAGAGTTTGTCTAATGACTCAAACTCTTGGTAGGTGAACATAGTATGTAAGCTTCATGCAATTCATTTAAACATTTTTTTCACCAATTTAATTATTAAATATAAAATAGAATAATAGTTTTTCGCAAAACAATTAAATGCGTTTATGAATTTTTCAAAAACTAATTTTGATTCAATAAAATTGAAAAGCAATGAATTCCAGTCTCATGGATAGTCATATGGTGTTGCTCACTTTGAAAAAAAGGGGCTGGAGAAACTCTTTATATTTATGGTCGCATATGACATTGCTAGTACTTTTGAATTATTTTCACGCCCCTTACACTTTATTATGTGTTTGAAAAAAAATAATAATCAATATTATATCGATACAAATTACTATAGTTTATTATTATTTTTTATTATTAAAAATTTTAATCTATACAAATAGTTTAAAGGTAGAGAAAATAAATTTTATTATTATTTTTTATTATTAAAATTTTTAGTATATGTGATGATGATGATGATTAACGTCTACTAACACTGAATTGGTCTATCGGATTTTAAGAGGGTAAATGATTACGTGTGATTTTTTAAAATTTTGTTTCTGTGCTAGAAAAGCATTAAGAGAAGCTTTCCAAGATTATCATACTTTTGTTGAGTTAAGAGGTTAGGAAGGTTGGTAGTGTGATAAATATTTTGAAAATGAGATCTAAAATAAGTATAGGTTGGACAATCTAAGAGAAAGTGTTTTTCATCTTCAACCTTCTTGTTGTCACAAAGGTGACACACTCTTTCATCCCATGGCATTTTAGGAATTGATCAACGCCTAGTTTCACTATGGAGCTCGTGAGAATTTGTTCTTATCTTAGCAATGCTTATTTTTTTCTTTACAATTTGCAAAACAAATAGATAATTTTGATTTTCTAGATTAGGGTGATTACATCTTTATAATACCCTAATTTTCTTTTTTCCTCTAACTCTTTATCACACCACATTTTTTCCTTAAATTTTGATTTGACGTTTTTTTTAATAGTGTCTTTATTCTACAAAATGGTTTCTTCCATGATTCCCCAATAGTTTAGCCAAGATTGGGCATCTTTGTCATCCTCGCTTGAGTCGGTGGTGGTTATGACTTGATTTTGAAGCACTTTTAGATAGCCTCTTATCTTCCATGTTGTTTAACTTGTTCTTATACATTAGATATCTAGTCATAGCCATGCTCTCAATGGGGGAGAGGTTTGTTTCTAAGAGGAGGATGGGATAGGGCGTATTTCCTTGAATTTTCAGATTATAGGTTATAAAATTATTTTGTATTTGCTCTATCTTTCTCCATGATTCACGAGAGATACTACAACCCCAGACTTCACATCCATAAAGAATAATAGGTTTAACAAGAGTCTCAAAGAGGAGTTTGTTCTTATCCCAACTCCAAAGATCAACTGATTTACAATTGTTTTC
>CBVK0102089522.1:0-22249 GCA_900067695.1 Picea abies | reverse complement strand
TAACAGTCATACCCATATTGGAGAAAAAATCCTTGAGGATTCTTAGTTGGTTTTCAATATCATGGGGACTCCTTGCCATAATAATGATATCATCGACATAAAGAAGAATATTGATGGCTATAACAGAAAGAGTAGGGCCGACACAACTTGCTTTTTCCAAGCATTCTTCTAACTTATCAATGTAAATGCCAAAAAGGGTAGGGGACAAGGGACAACCTTGTTTGACTCTGATATTGCAATTAATCTCTTTTGACCAACCCTCGGTGTTTTTAAACTTAGCAATAACGTTCTCATACATCCTTATTGTAATAGCCCTCAACTCGAGAGGAACTTTTATCTCCTCCAACCTATTCCAAAGGTTTTTCCTAAGAACCATGTCAAAAGCTTTTCTAAAGTCAACAAAACAACAAAAAAGATTGGTTTTAGTATTCCAAAACTCCTCTGCAATGATCCTAAAGGTAATAAGATGGTCCACAGTTGAATGATATCTCCTAAACCCAGCCTGGCCTTTAGCTCTTTTATCGTGACTTTCTAGCCAAATGCTAATCTTCTTTTTCAAAATAATTCCATAAAGCTTGGCTAAAATCGGGCTAATCATAATGGTCCTATAATTAGAGAGAATGTTTATATCCCCATTTTTAAAAATAAGAACAATGAGGCTTTGCGTCCAAGGTTTAGGGAAGCCCTGTTTGACTGCTAAATTGAAGAGCTTGTGTATGTGAGGGATAAGGATTGGCCCTCCGATTTTAAAAATTTCAGCTTGGTAGCCTTCAATGTCCTTAGCTTTCCCATTTGCGAGCCGCTTAACCCCGAACTCTATGTCATCTAAAGAAAAAACTTATTTCTTTGTAGGGACAATAGGAATGGTGTCCATGGCATTAGAGAACTCGTAAAGACTTTTAAGGTAGGAATTCTAGTCCGTTAAGGGAATCCTATTATTTTCTTTAGTATTGTGTTTTAGAATTTAGCTCCAGAACTTCTTAGGATCCAACTTGTATAGTTGTGAAAGTTTCTCTTGCCTTTTATTGATATAGTATCATTTTTTCCTTTTAATTGGGGATTTATACGTATTGATCTTATCGAGTTTTAAGGGATCATTAGAAGCATCCCTAATGGCTTTCCTAGCAATTTTACATTCTTTATCATACCAAGGGTTGGTTGTTCTATTATTCTTTTTATAGGACATCTCAAAAGAGAACTTGTTAATACAAGTGGAAAGGGTAGTTGTAAAATTATGATAGAGTTCTTCAATGTTGTCCTTATAAGTTATGAGGTTTAATTTACTATTTAAATCCTTTAAGAAAATGTCGACTTTACTTTTTTCAAAGCACAAATTCATTTGATTATCAGAATTCTCTTCAATGGCACTCCTATGCATGGAAAGTTTTAGAGTTAGGGTTAAAGGTTTATGATCAGAGTCAGACTCATGGTCATTTAAAAGGTCAAAATTTGCCATTTGGTTGGAAACGGGGATATCAGATATCACATAATCTACAACACTACTACCTAGCCCATGAATACATGTCATTTGGTTGGAGTTTGGCCACTTCATTACTCCATTGCAAATTATTAGGTCTTGAGAGCTACAGAGCTTAACCAACTCAATACCAAACAAATTCTCAATTAGGTCTTCAGAGCTTCTTTTGTAGCCATTAGATAAAACAATGTCCTCATCTAGCCATAAAGGATTATGGTTGGAGTCATCACTTTAAAAAGTAGCTTGTTTAGTTGCAGTCCTAACATTAAAGTCTCATGGTAGGAGGGTATTACCTTCATTTTTCAAATTATAAATATCTTGTTTTAAATTATTATAGGGACAATTTTTATCTAGATTATTTTTCATATAAAAAGTAGAATTAATAGGTGCAAAATAACAAATTGCTATATACATCTTCTTAGCACTATATACATCTTCTTAGCATTGGTGTTTGAAATTTCTATCCAAATGTATTGATTAAGAGGGTCAATCTTATGAAGTTGAATGTGAGGAGAAATGTTTTTTCTAATATAACAAGCTATGCCTCCTATCCCTCTATGGTGGGATTTTTTGTTCCATGCCGACCACAAGACAAATCCTTCCATGTTATGGACCTTAGACTCCTCATGCTCCCAAGTTTCAGCTAGACAGATAATATCAATATCACTCGGAATCCAACTTATCATAGGACCTTATCACCATGGAAAGCCACGATAATTCCAAAAAAGGATCCCGAGTGTCCCAAATTCCTATTTATTATTATCCTTTTGGTTTCTATCCTGAACAATAGCTTTTCAATTTCTAATTATTGCCCATTTTCCTTCTTTTCTGGCTTCTTTTACCTTTTGAACTTCCTTCCTTAATTCAATTTGGTCTTCGGGAATGAGGTCTTCATTTATAAATATTCCTAACCCTTTTAAGCTGAGAGATTTACTAAGTATGCTATATTTATGGTCATTACAACTTACTTTGACACAGATCAACCTATCTTTGTGATCAATTATTTTTCCTAGCCTTTTTGTTTCTATGAGGTAGGTTGTATCAATTTGTGATTTATTTTTTAATTCTTCTTTTACTATTGCTAGCGTATCCTCCTGTTGTTGTTCTTTTATACCAAAAATTATGAGGTTCAAGGCTCTTTTGTTACACTTATGGTCCAATTTGATTAGCTTATTCATTTCCTCTTTGATGGGTTTGATATCCAATTTGTTTTCCATATTACTGAGGGTCAAATTGCTGGTTAGTTTTTCTTCTAGCTCTTTAATCTTATCTCTCAAGTTGTGATTTTCTTCTTCCATTTCTTGAATTCTATCCTTCATTGTATGGTATCTTTAATTTTTTTATGAATCATTGCCTTTAGCTCTATTTGGAGTTTTACGTCTCTTTCTTCACTCATTTTTTCTAATGTTTCTAATTCTATTTGGATTTTGACATTTCTCTCTTCTCTTCTTTTTTCTACTGATTCCATATAATAGTAAAAGATCTCTAGGGTGATTTTGGGGCTCCCTTGCCCATATTGAAAATAAGTTATTATTATGGATTGACTTTATCTCTCAAATCAACTTTTACGTATGAAACCTAAAATAAATAAAAAATAAAACACACACACACATACATATATATATTTAAATCTTTTTACATAAAATTAAAATTGGATCAAAGTAAAAAGTGACTCACCTCATTTCAGATGTAGAAGCCAAAAATAATTTCTAGAAACCCTGCAGAGAAACTACATAGATTATTCTGGGTAAAAAAAGGTAAAAACCAAAGAGAAGTATTATTCTCGTTCAAAACCCTAGATATATAATCTTAGAAATAAAATATCTCCTTCAAAAAAAAAAGAGAGAAGTATTATCTCCTTTCAAAACTGCTTAGGGGCTAAATTTCATTAATGAGTTAATTTTCCATGCTTTTATCTGATTCATCAATTTCCATTTTTCTCTAAAAATTAGTAAAAAAATGAAAAATAAAACTTATCATGAAAAGATTCCTTTAATTAAAAAAATCTGAAATAATTTTCAAATTTAACAATAAATTTTTATAAAATAATTTTATACGACTTTGACTTCAAGTTTGATCACTAAGCGCGAGAGTGGAGTTTGACTTATTTTCGTTGAATTTTGATTACAAAAAATACATTTAAATGGGTGTCATGCACTTTTGTTATGGATTCCCGGTCGTTTTAAATCTGGTCAACCTTACGTCACCGCGCAAATCCAATGTATGTGGATGAGTGGACGGAGGCTCTTCGTCGAGTACATGTCATAAACTCACTCCTCCCACTTTTTGAATACAATGTGACGCGACTCGCGAGCAAACCCGCTTCTTGTATTATAAAATCCCAAAAGACTCATGAAAGTACAATTGTCTTTTGCTTCCCGTGTTTTAGGAAGACGTAAACAATTAGGACTGCTTCTAGAACCAAATATAAAATTTTTATTGCTCAATTAAGGGATTGTTTAATTAAGGGTTAATTTTCATCAACTCTGTTGTGAAATAGGGTGCTGGAAAAGGCTAAAAGAAAGGTGGGAAGAAAGAGTATGTATTTTGTGCTTGTCTAAAAAAGTGGAAATAGGAAAACATTTCATTTTAGAATGTGAGGCCCTCAAAGACAGCAGGGAAAATTATGCAGGTATTCTGGCAGCTAATTCTTGGGACTATCTATTCAGCAAAGAGTTTGTTGAGAAAAACTTCACAGGAAAAGGGCCGAATACAAAAGCCAGATGGAAAAACAATCTGTCCCATAAACTATTTTTAGCCTCGTGAACGTTAACAATACTTTCTTTCTTTCTTTCTAAATAAACTGTTACTAATTATTAAAGTTTATTATTTTTAAAGTGAAAGTATAAATGATATAAATTTAATTTAATTGTGATATTATTAATGTTTTTTTTTTCTTTAATTTAATTAATAATAATTAAATTAATATTATTGAATATTGAGTTAGTTTAATTAAATTAATATTATTGAATATTGAGTTAGTTCTATTATTAAAATTCTTTATATTTCATTTTAAGTTAATTTTTATAAATATGTTTTATAAAATTAAACCAATTTTTATAAATATGTTTTATAAAATTAACCCAAGTAAAATATGTTTTATAAAACTTGATGGACATGCCCCTGGTCTTGGTGTTAGTGTTAGGATACCAACATTTTCTTTATTTTAATTGAAATGCTTAACTTAGTCTTACTAGTTGGCCTTTAGTCAATGATGGCTTCCACACTCACCGCATTCAAGGACCACATGCTAGTTAAAGATTTTCATTGGAATTTAGTCAAGATTAAAAACACTATTAGTATTTAGCTATCAAAACGTTGGATTTTAAAATCTAAAAATGTTGTAAATATTGGGGCTATTTGTAACCATAATGATTACTTTAAAGAATTTATTAGAATATGTTTTTAAAGATATATGAAAAATATTAATTTTAGAAGTGAATATTGTTTTGTAACCATAGTGATTATAAAATATGCTTTTAAAAATACATGAAAAATATTAATTTTAGAAGTGAATATGGTTTTAATGTTAATTTTTTTTAATATTTAAAATTATTTTTTCTTTAAAAATGGTAAAAAAACAATTTATTTAAATTTAAGAGTAATTATTCTCTATTATTTAAAATATGTAAAAAAAATCTATTTAAAGTTATTAATTATACTGTTCATTATTTAAAATATGTAAAAAAACAATCTAATTAACTTAAGAATAATTTTGTGTTAAATTTTAAAATCAAAATTAAAAAAACTTACTTTTATATATTTTGTGACCTTTCTCCAACTAGAAAGGAGGTGTCATTGAGAACAATTATTTTGATGGGATTATGTCTTTAGATAGGACCCATTTTCTATGAGAACAAGGTAGTCTAAAAGTCCTTCCTTATTGGTATTTTGAGAAACCTTCCTTAAATTTGATGAAAGTTTTTCGAGTCACTATTAAGAAAGGGCCTTTCAATGAAGATCCTTATTGATATTTTGAGAAACCTTTTTTAAATTGCCTTTCAATGAAGATTCTTATTGATATTTTGAGAAACCTTCTTTAAATTTGATGAAGGTTCTTCGAATCACTAGTAAGAAAGGGCCTTTTAATGACCTTCATTGGATAAAAAAGTGTTGTCATAAGGGATAAGCCTCCTATTAGGAACTTTTCATTAAATTGAAAGAAGGTTCTTAGAATTCTAAGAATATATTCAATTTAAAATCGTAAAACCTTCCTTAAATTATAATAAGCTTCTTTGATGTGAGGAGATTTCTCAAAATTATGTGTAACCTCCTCCCTTGAAATAAAATAGAAAGGAACACAAATAAACCAAGTACTAAATTGAATCCAAACAAAGTCTGAAATCATAGGAAAAATCCTAACTAATTCATTTTTCCCAATGATGAAATATTTAAAGTCTATAAATCATTATGTCTCTTAAATATTGGATTAGGAAGGAAAATTTTACTCTTTGGATTAGGAAATAAAATTTTACTTTCTTCAAGTGAAGATTTAAGAAGTTTCTTGGATGTAAACACACCCTAGTTTTTGTAATTAAAACACATAAGACACTGTGTAAACACACCTTAGTTTTTCTAATTAAAACACATAAGATACTTAACCAAACAATATAATAAATACAATACATAATCTATCTTGTAATTAAATCTCAGAAGGTATTGAATCATATATTGTAATGAATAGTAGACATTTTCGAGATTGACAAGTAAGTTGTTGGATAGAGAGGTTGATGGAGATTAACCTTATAGTGACTTATGGTTACATAAAAGTCTAGACCCAATAAGATAGGTAAGCTAATTTTCAATAAGATAGGTAAACTAATCTTATAGTACTTAGATTTCTAATGAATAGAACCAAACTTTACCATTTCGATAATGAATTTTCCTTTACATAATCGAATTTATCACTTAAATACCATTATGTTAATAATCATGATGTTACTTAAATACCATTATGTTAATAATCATGATGTTATACCTATACTTACTAATTTATGATTGATTATCCTTTTCATTCATATTATACTATATTTTTCAGTTTATTATTAAATTAAGTTTATTTTTATCCATGGTTTATCATATTAGTCAATTGTCTTACACATGTATGTTGTTGTGTTTCTCATGTTGTGTTCATTTGAATCAAACAAATCTTAAACCACTCGGAAACATCTTAAAGTATTAATTTTAAATATTAAAATTTTATATAAAATAGAATAAAATATAAATTAAAAATAAATGTCCACATTTACTCTAAGAATTTAGTATTAGATGGTAAACATAACAATAATGTAGTGTTATGTCAACTTATGAGAAATTTGGTATATGTCATATCATACTATTTGAGAAGCAAATTTAATAACGAACCTCGAATTTAAATATCTAATTCAAAGTATCATATCAAATTTTAAGTAAAAGTTTACTTTTATGTTAATTTATTTTTTATTCACATTAAAGTAAAAGTTGACTTTTTTGTATATGTCATATCATACTATTTGAGAAGCAAATTTAATAACGAACCTCGAATTTAATATCTAATTCAAAGTATCATATCAAATTTTAAGTAAAAGTTTACTTTTATGTTAATTTATTTTTTATTTTTTGCATATCGATTTTTCACATTAAAGTAAAAGTTGACTGTTTTTTTTCAATTTTTTTTTTTTTTTTTCATTTCAATTTTGTACCGAGTTAATATTGTAAGATGTTTAGGAATAGTTTCGCCCTACTAAGACTTTACATTTAAAAAGGTAAAATTTCACATTTATTTTAAAGTTCAACAAATTTAATAATTTTTTAAGGATATTTTCATATCAATTTTGCACCAAGTTAATATTGTAAAATCCCTACTAAGATTTTACATTCATATCTTAATTCAAATTTCAACAAATTTAATAATTTTTTAAGGATTTCCATAATAAATGAAATTAACCCATCTATATTTTTGTCATATGATATTATTAGAGTTATGCATTCATGGAAGATGAATCCTAAAAATTATAATAACTTTGACATGGTTAGTATAATAAGCAATTTGTTTCTATGTCCCATCATTCTAGAAACAAGTACAAATATGTTACAAATTATTCAATTTTTTACCCTTGTTAATGGGGCACTAGCAACCTTTGTTATGACTCATTATTCAAAACTTTATACAAATCACATGGAGAGTTTGTCTGATGACTCAAACTCTTGGTAGGTGAACATAGAATGTAAGCTTCATGCAATTCATTTAAACAATTTTTTCGCCAATTTAACTATTAAATATAAAGTAGAATAATAGTTTTTCGGAAAACAATTAAATGGGTTTATGAAATTTTCAAAAACTAATTTTGATTCAATAAAATTGAAAAGCTATAATTCCACTCTCATGTATAGTCATATGGTGTTGCTCACTTTGAGAAAAAGGGGTTGCAATAACTCTCTATATCTATGGTAGCATATGACATCATTAAAACTTTTGAATTATTTTCACGCACCTTACACATTATTATGTGTTTGAAAAAATTAATAATCAATATAATATTGATATTATATTGATACAAATTACTATAGTTTATTATTATTTTTATCATTAAATTTTTTAATATATATAAATATTTAAAGGTAGAGAAAATAAATTTTATTATTATTTTTTATCATTAAAATTTTTAGTATATATATATATATATATATATGTTAAGTTAATATAGTTTTTAGAACTTAACAAGATGATATTTATTTATATAATTTTTTTAATTATATATAACTTGTATTAAAGAAAAATTTTAGGGGCTAAATTTCATTAATGGGTTAATTTTCCATGTTTTTATTTTGAAAAAGGTTCATTAATTTCCATTTTTTTCTAAAAATGTTTTGCCAGAATTTTATAGGATAAAATTATTTTACCTTAAAAATCACAATTTTTTTTATAGAAATTATATAAAATCCTTAGAAAATCAATTTTTGATAAAAGTTTTGCCAAACATTTTACAATTTGCATATTATGGACTAGTAAGATTCATGAAGGTTTCGACACTTTAAGATCAATTTCCATCCTTAAAATTTTCCATGCTTGTATTTAAGTTATGGATGGAAACAAAAACAAATAAATAAGTTCGATAGAAAGTTGTATAATGGTGTATTCAACCTTCATTCTTATTGGCTATTGATTATGTTTAACATAATTTAAAATTAGAAAAATGTGCCTTGAAAGAAAAAGGTTCCCAAGAATGAAAAGTGTGGAATTTAACATACAGACTTATACTTTCACATATGCACATTGTAATTTTAAAAACATTTTTATATTTATTGATAAGTAAGGTTCTAAAATATTTTTGTTTGCTAGCATGTCCTCTACCTACAAGATTAGAATGTGGTCTAAGAAGCCATGACCCAAGGTCATCTAAGCTGTCAAAATCACTCGAGGAAGGGAGCTCTAACTAAATAGTTCATAAGGCACAATACTTGCTACGGTTTTGTAAATGAGGTGGCAAACTAAGTGAATTTGATTATGGGGGAAACTCCACAGTTAAGCGCGCTTGAGCCAGAGGAGTCTTGGGATGGGTGATCGACCCTAGAAATCTTGGTTACTAGGAGTACGCCCCATAAGTGATGGTTGATGCTATGTGATTCATTTCGATGGTTTCAATCCCACTTCTTCAACCCTGTGATCATCACCCCATGCAATGAGTGCTAAGTGGACTATTCAAATCATGAGAATTATTGCTCAGTTATGACTAATTTACTTATGGATATGGGTCATAGATTAATGACTTACTCTACGTAGTTAATCCCCCCCAAAATGATATATAATGATATTGTAATCCAAACTAATAATATATTTATTATTATTATTATTATTATTATTATTATGCAGTTTCCAAAATATGAACATTAATAACTCCCAATATTTTTCTTCATTTCTATAGTAGTTAGAAATGAGAAGGGTGGGAATGCATTTATAATATTTCCCTCTATCCTATCAAAGCATTATCCACAGGCGTATCTTTGCACCTCATGACACAGTTGCTAGTAAATAAAATTCTTAACATGATCTTAGTAGTCCTTAATTCAATGGTGGATCCCACACTCAAGCACAACAACAAGTCCATTATGTTGGGTTGTTATATTCTTTGTAGTGAAAGAATAGTCATTTGATTGTCTAGTTGAGGTGGATTTACTAGGAGATAAGTCCACCAATGAGTTAAGTTGATTCAAAGGTCAAAGTGATCGACTAGGAAAGTCGAAGTTGAAGAGATCGACAACAAGTCGAAAGGTTAGTCGACAAGAGGTCGTTAGAAGTTCATGTGGCAATCGACTAGAGGCCGACTGGTAGTCAATTGGTAAATTGACTGACAATCGACTATAACATAATCTCGAGATTCATGAGATTTGCAGCCAATCACATATATGATCTGTAACCATTTTTGGGTTCCATGCTTTAAGGTTTTTCATGTTGAAAATCCTATAAATAAGGAATGTTTTAATTGTATTGCGTTAATCAATATTTAAGATCAATCTTTAGAGGTTGTTGTCATGTAGATGTAAGCCAAATTGGTTGCAAGGTTGTTCTTGAGTAAAGGAAGAGAGTATGATGGAAATTGTGTCTTAGGTGTAGACTAAGGTTAGTCATCTAACTCTTTATTATGGATGAATAAGACACCAAGAGAGAAATATGCTTAAAGTATGTTGGTTTTCCCATTTGAGTTTCTAGGGTAAAATCTATGTGTAATGTGTTTGCCATTTATTTTCTTGTTTAAATATATCTTCTCTTTTCTTATTAGGTTTAACATGGATGTCGATTTCCTTACATGTGGTATCATAGCCAAGCCAAGTCATCCTATCACATGTGGTATTAGAGCCAAGCCAATCCATCCTAATACATGTGGTATCAGAGCTTTGGTGAGCAGATATTGGATCTGAGCTAAACCCTATGTCTAGTGAGAGTTGTAAGTCAGAGTGATCCAGGAGGATCTAGGAATGATCATAGAGGTCCAAAAAGATCTAGGAATGATAATTGTTAGGGACCTAACCCCTCACGTAGGTAGAATAATATATTTCCATGTAATAAAGGTCAATATTAATAAGGCCTAACAATAAGGAAGAATAAGTCAAATGTAAGAAGACATAATAGAAGCTTCTGCTTCTAGAAGGATCTTCCTCTAGATTGTTCTTTTGGATAGACATATTTAGTATAAATAGGAGTAGAGGGTATGAGAAGTTTTTTCTTGGATATTATTGTAATAGAGCTCTGCTCTGCTGGAGGTTTCCACCTCGAAGAGGCAAGTGAACATTTCTTTGAGTAATCAAAGTGATCTTTCTAGTGTTATTCCAGTATTATTTTGGTATTATTGTGGTATAGTTTTGGTTATATCATTGTTTAACTGCCATTTCTAGATAATTATTTATGTTTTGCTTACTATTTTATATTTGGAATATTACAAGTGGTATTAGAGCACCTTCCTTGGAAGAAAATTGTGGGTTAATCTTTTCTTCAGGGTAGAGACATATTCCGACATCCTTAAGCTACATAGATATGTTTTTATGCACATAAAAACACAGTTGGGGATTCATACACGCAGTAAATACAAGTGGTAATTAAGTGCACATCTGTTGGCCACCCTTGTAATCCTTGTTAGTACCCCTTCGAGTGGTAGCACATCAGACAACACTTGTATATATATCAACCTCAAAACACGACCTCTCTACCTAACTTGAATCCCTCAACACCCAGGTTGTCTCCTGATCCAGGTGGATATCGATGGCCACTCACCTTTTCCAACTGGCTTAAAAAATTTTTCTCACAATTTTGGCAATTTACTATTTTTAGCAGTTTTAACTTCTGGGGCCATTTTGAGGGCCTAAATAAATGTTTTTCAGGATCGAGCTTCTCAATGATATTCAAAGGCATGATTGAGCCCCAAAAATTAATATCCTCAATGATACCTTTCCAACGGGCTATCACACACCTAAAACAGAGATCGAATGCAAACGTTACGACCTTGGGAAGTTGATGTACTAACTTACCCAAACGGGGCCCACATGACTTTTGGTGCTTCATATCCTAGGGTTAGGTTTTTGGATATCTAGGGTTTTTGGCATTATTGTTTATTGTAAAAAGGCCATCAGAGCCTCATTGGAATCATCTTCTTGCGAATGAGTGTAGTCATCACATCTCTTCTTAGAGATAAGCCGCCACCATTCCAACAAGCTTGTTTCCGCTGCATTTTAAAGTTTCAACTTATTTGCTTATTGAATAGAAAACCAATTTTACTCTATCTCTGTTATTTTTTGTTAAGCACCTATTAATAATCTGTAATCATTTCATTCTTCTCATAAAATCCAGATCAGTGGTATTAGAGCGGTCTGCTCCTTATCATCTTGATGCATGTCCCCAACGAGGTCAGAGTACAAAGAGTTGGGTCTCGAGCTTGTTTCTCTTGAGGATAAAATCTCTCGCACACCCAAGCGACCTCTCATGGAAGGAGAAAATAAATATGACAGGACATGAGATCCTTTCAAACTGTTGATGGAGGAAGCCCTCATGCAACAAAGGAACAAGATGATGGATAGTTTCGTGCAAATCCTTCTACGACTACCAACATGTGACACATCTTCTTTGAGTGGAGGCACCACCCCCTTCAAGGTACAAATAAACTTTGATATTCCTATAATTGAAGGTCAGATAGACGCAGATGTTGTAGAAAAGCGGTTGAATCTATTGTAAGGGTATTTTTCTGTCCACAACTTTTCGAATAGAGAAAAGATTACTTTTGCGCTTCTCAAAGTCATTCCCCATGTCAAAGATTGGTGGGAAAATTTCTGTGAGAAAAAGGAAATAAAGGAACCCTCATTATTTACAGTCACAACCACCTGGGATTCCTTCGGGGATGCTATTAAGGAAAAATACTACCCTGTCATAAGTTATGACGACTTGTATACCAAATGGACCACACTGAGGCATTAAAGAGACCAAGCAGTGCTAGATTTCAAGAACATCTTTCATACCTTGTGCACCAAGATGGGTATCAAATATTCAGAGTGACATTTGGTGCTCAAGTATCGCGTTGCTCTTCATAGATACATCTAGACCGAAATGGAATTTTTGGACATGTCATCCTTGGGCGCGACCTACCGATATGTCATCAAAATCGAGCAGAAGCTCAAACAAAAGACATCGTAATTGAGGCCTGGGAACCCCTCACAACAAAATCCAGGAAAAGGCGGCCCCAACCCACAGAACTAAGGACAGAGAAAATATGGACAGTATCAGGACAACCGATCCAAGTCGCAAGAAAATAAGAACATCAGAAAGACAAAAATAGATACTGGGAAGTGGTGCAACTTCCATAAGATCCCTTGGCATAACACTGTTGAATGCTGCTCAAAGCAGTCGTTGGTGGCCGAAGTGAAAGCCTCTAAATCAGATGTGGGTTCAGACTCTGAGCCATAACCAGAAAGGGGAAGAAAAATTATTGAAATAGAACCCAGTGTCACCGTTGCTACCACCAAGCTCTAGCCTGGTGAATCAGACGAGCCAGAAGAAGGAGAACGACTCTTCCATTCACAGATGTGGGTAAAAGGAACTCCATTGCACTTCATCATGGATAGTGATAGTCAGAAGAACCTCATCTCAGTAGAGGCCATCAAACGGTTGGACCTGCCGACAACACTGCACCCACAACCCTACACCATTGGATGGCTCAGCCAAGGAAGCGATCTCTGTGTTAGCCAACAGTGTCGAATGTCGTACGACATCAAGACCTTCAAAGATGAGGTATTGTGTGAAGTTTCTCCTCTTGAAGTTTGTGATGTTCTTTTGGGCCAACCATATTTATGGAAACACCATGCTATATATGAGTCTAGGCCTCATAATGTTATTATTACTTTGAACAGGAAATTGTACAGGATACCTGAGGCAATCCCACCTAGTGTTATTTCCTTGATCTTTGCTAAGAAATGTAGGAAGGTCATCTCTCATATGAGGAAGTTTGTCTTCTTTGTGATTCGCTCTTAGAATAAGCGAAAGATCACAACCACATCCAGGGTCTCTATGACTGACCTCTCCACACAATGGAAGCAAGTAGATAAGGTCGTGGAAGAATACTCGGATATCTTCTCCTCACCTACTGAGATACCTTTGCACTACCAGGTTAAACACCCCATCGATATGACCCCCGGTGCATCGCTTCCCAATGGGCCAGTCTATCACCGCTCTTTGTTAGAGAATGAGGAGATCAAGTGACATATCCAAGAACTGATCCACAAGGGGCACATCTATCCCAGCTCATCACCTTGTGGGAGCCCAATCATGCTGGTACAAAAGAAAGATGGAACTGGGTGACTCTGCATTGATTACCGGGCTTTGAATAAAATCACAGTCAGAAACCGGTAATCGATTCCCTGAATCAACAACCTCCTTGATCAACTCACGGGGGACAAATACTTCAGTAATATTGATCTGAAGTCTAGCTACCACTAGGTCCCGATAGAACAGACAGATGTATGGAAAACCACCTTCAAGTCAAAGGAAGGCCTTTTTAAATGGTTGGTCATGCCCTTTGGCTTGAAAAATGCTCCAACCACTTTCATGAGGATGATGGACGATATTCTACGACCATTCACCAATACTTTTGTAGTGGTGTATCTGGATGACATTCTCATTTACAACAAGACTTGGGCTGAACACTTGCAACATATTCAGTAGGTTTTTCACACCCTACAATAGCACAAGCTATATGCCAACTTGGAAAAATTCTCCTTCGGCATGGACATGGTCCATTACCTGGGCTACATAATTGATCAGCATGGCATACATGTAGATCCAGCCAATATCCAAGTCATCCGTGACTGGCCAGCCCTAACCACACTCACCAAGCTTCAGAGCTTCTTAGGCCTTGCCAATTTATACTGCAGGTTTGTGTTGGAATTCTCCCATATGGCATGGGCCCTTAGCCAAATAACCAGGGGTGGTGGTAAGGCAAAATTTACGTGGGGCCGGTCCCAAAAACAATCATTCGACAATTTGAAGCAACGCTTGTGCTCAACCCCAGTACTTTTACTACCAGACCTGCAACAACCCTTTGAGATTGAGCCAGATGCTTCAGACTATGTGGTGGGCACCGTTCTCACTCAACACGACCACCCCGTGAACTATCATAGTGAGACACTATCAGATGTTGTCCGTAAGTACCCTAATTATGATAAATAAATGTACTCCATTTTGCAATCCTTCCACCAGTGGAGACATTACATTCTTGGGAAGGAGACGGTCATCCACACTGATCATAAGCCACTGCAGTTTATGCAGACCCAAGGAAAATTTCAAAATGATCACCATCAAAATTGGTCCACATACTTGCAGCAATTCCACCTCAACATCAAGTATAAAACAGTAAGCACCAATTGCATCGTTGATTGTCTCAACAGACCGCCAATCGCGACACTGACCACAGTGCTAGAATCCTACGGCTATGAGACCTCTGGATGGCCCCAACTCTATGAGACGGACCTAGAATTCCCCACCACCTACCAAATGTTGGGTGAAAACGCAGTTGTCGATAATTTCCATCTTTAAGATGGGTTGTTGTGTCGTCTGAGCCATATTTATGTTCCATCAAGCGAGCGAGCGAAGCTGATCTGGGAATCCCACTACAGTTGGGTGGAAGGACACTTCGATGTTGAAAATACAATGACAATGCTACATAAACATTTCTATCAGCCGAAACTTCGACAGGAGGTCAGCAAGTATATCAAGTCTTGCACTGCCTACACTATTGCCAAACTAACCACTAAGAAACAGGGCTTGTACATGCCTCTTCCTACTCCTAAAAGGCCATGGGAATGCATCTCAATGGACTACATGTTGGGCCTCTTGTCCACCAAGCAGGGAAATGACTGTGTTTTTGTGGTTGTTGATCGTTTTTCTAAGATGGCGATTCTGGTTTCCTGCAAGAAGAACATCATAGCAGAGGCCACTACCAAGCTCTTCTTTGAATGAGTCTGGGTACATCTTGGAATCCCACAAACCATTGTCTCATATCGGGACAATTGATTTCTCAGCACATTCTGGTCGAGCCTCTGGTCACTGTTGGACACCAAGCTCACCAAATCCACAGCCTTCCACCCCCAGACAGATGGCCAAACTGAGGTTGTCAATTGAATGATTGTGCATATCCTTTGTATGTATAATTCAAATCACCCTCGCACATGGGATGAGATCCTTCCCTATGTCCAACATATCTACAAATGAGCCCTGCATAGCTCAACCAACCACAACCCCTTTCAGGTGGGGTTGGGATTCCAACCATTGGGTCCCATAGATGTTGCACTTCACCTTGTGGTCACCTCGACCAACTCATCTCCTGCTCCAACTGAAGCTGACAAAGCCACCTGGTTCATTGAGCAGATCTAGGACATCCACCAATAGATTCAGGATATCCTACAGAAGTCCAATGACAAGTACAAGCAATGCCATGATCAATATCAGGTACCACATAAGTTTTAGGTGGGTGACAAAGATTGGTTGCACTTGCAGAAAGAACGCCTTATAGGACCTTATCAGAATATTTTCCCACTCCGTTATGGGTTGTACACCATCACCAAGGCCATGGGAGATAATTATTTTGAGCTCAACATTCCTCCTTTCCTTGGCTTGCACCCAATGTTCAACGTGGATCTCCTTCACCCTTATTTCCCACCATTATTGGACACCTCAGACGTAGTAGAGAAGATGACACCATCATAGCTCAACCCTGACTGAATACAACAGGCATCCAATGCTCAGATTATGGACACACAGATCAAGGGAACTCAACAGCAAAGGATCCATCTTTATCGACTTGTCAAAGGAGGTCAACTCCTGCACCAAGGCAAGTGGCTTACCCGGGGGAAAATTCAACAGAAATTTCCTCATCTGATGGGGGAACTCAATGCAATGGATACCATTGATTCCTAAAGAGGGAGGATTGATCTAGGTGGATATGGGTGGCCACCCACCTTTTCCAACTGGCTCAAAACAATTTTCTGGCAATTTTGGCAATTTATTATTTTTAGCAGTCTTAACTTCTTGGGCCATTTTGAGGGCCTAAATGAAGGTTTTTCGGGATCAAGATTCTCAATGATTACTAAAGGAATCATTTATCCCCCAAAATTAATATCCTCGACGATACCTTTCCAACGGGCTATCACACACCTAAAACAAAGATCGTATGCAAAAGTTACGACCCTGGGAAGTTGATGTACTAACTTACCCAAACGGGGCCCACATGACTTTTGGCGCTTCATCTCCTAGGGTTAGGTTTTTGGATGTCCAGGGGTTTTGGCATTATTTTTTATTGTAAAAAGGCCATCAGAGCCTCATTGTAATCATCTTCTTGTGAATGAGCGCAGCTGTCACATCTCTTCTCAGAGATAAGCCACCACCATTTCAACAAGCTTGTTTCCGCTGCATTTTACAGTTTTAACTTATTTACTTATTGAATAGAAAACTAGTTTTACTGTATCTCTATTGTTTTGTGTTAATCACATGTTAATAATCTATAGTCATTTCATTCTTCTCATAAAGTCTAGATCAACTCCTTCCTATGATGATTTGTGCCAAGCTGCATATCCCTACAGATCTTCCTTCATCTGAACCACCTTTGCAAATTGCAGGTGAAACTTCCTCTCATTCCTAGAATTTTCAGCCCCATCACTTTCAGTGTGACCTACGCCTTCCACGTGTGGATGTGACCAAATTTTATGGCTTGGATACCACTGGCTGGGTAACTCAAATGGAACATTATTTCTCTTTGTATGGAATTATAGATGAGTTGGCCAAACTTTGGTATGGTGTTCTCCATCTAGATCAAGAACGTTGGCAATGGTGGCAATGGAGAAAATATTCCTACCAAGGGTATGTGTCTTGGACACACTTTGTGGCATAGATTTATGAATTCTTTGACACTGACACTGACCATTTAGGTTGTTTGACAAAGTTGAAACAATATGGCACAGTGGAAGACTTTATAGTCTCTTTTCAGTGATTAGATTTCCGTACAGAGGGAATGTCTGATGATTTTTTCCGAGAATGTTTTATTAGTGGCCTCAAGGATGAGATTCGTGCCCATGTCCTCATGGCACAGTCTTAGAGTTGGGTGGATGCTGCTAACAGAGCTAAGGAAGAACAACATGTTGTCTCTTCTCAAAACTGAAAATTGTACTTTATTCCTCACACTAAACCAATCACTCCAACTCCTCCTTCTACTCCACTAAAGATTTAGAAATTGACCAGGGAATAAATGGTTGAATTCCAACTCAAAGGCCTTTGTTATAATTGCGATGACAAATTTTTTCCTAGGAACAAGTGTAAGGAAAAAAATCATTTTTTGGCCATCTCGGAGGATGTTTCAAAAGACGATGTTGAGGCTCCCCTTGTGGCCTTGTTACCTTAACCCACTGACATGACCCCTCCCTCAGACCCTCCTGAAGTAAAACCGATCATTTCTCTCAATTCTCTCACTCACTTCTCTACTCCCCAAACCCTCAAGCTAATTGGTTACATTAAGCATAGGAAGGTCATGATTCGTCTTGATAGTGGAAGCACCCATAATTTTATTCATCTCCGCATTTCCCAAGAAACTAATTTCTATATCATTGCCTTCAATAATTTTTAAATCATGATTTCCAATGGAGGGTCCATGAAATGTGGAGGGTGTTGTGAAAATGTGTGTCTCGAAATTGGTCAGTACCACATGAAATATCATATGTTTGTTATCGACATGGGCGATTGAGACATTGTGTTGGGTGCAGAATGGATAAGGAATTTAGGTCCCATTCTCATGGATTTTAAGGAATTAACCATGCAATTCGACTAGGAGGGCCAAAAATATAAGTTCTAAGGCATCACCACCAATTCTCCAGAGATCATCAGTTACCATCACATGGAAAAGCTGCTAAAAAAAGGTTATTCTAGCATTATTGCACTACTCCATGCCATTCAAGCCATTAAGACACCCTTTGTGCCGTAGGACCTCCAATCCATCTTGTCTAAACATCAAGTGGTTTTTTCCACTCCCTAGGGATTCTCTCCTTCCTGTGGTGTTCATGATCATTCTATTCCCCTTGTCCTGGGAATCCTTCCTCCCAATATCCATCCCTATCATAATCCCTTTTCCCAAAAAAATGAAATTGAGAAAATTGTTCAAGAATTGATCAACGCAAATGTTATCCTCCCTAGTACGAGCCCCTACTCTTCTCCTATGGTCACGGTCCTTAAGAAAAATGTTTCTTGGTGCATGTGTCCTGACTTCCACGCCCTAAAAAACCTCACCATTAAAGACAAATTTCCCATTCCTTTCATTGGTGACCTCTTGGATGAATTGAGTGGCGCCCAGTTCTTTACTAAACTTGATCTTCATTCTGGCTACCACCAAATACATATGAATGAGGATCACATTCCTAAGACTGCATTTAGAACTCATGAGGGTCGTTATGAGTTTTTGTTCATGCCCTTTGGCTTGTGTAGTTCTCCCTCCACTTTCCAAAGCCTCATGAATCATGTCTTTCGTCCTTTTCTTCGTCATTTTGTCCTAGTTTTCTTTGATGATATCCTCATCTATAGTAAACCCTGTATATCCCATCTTTCTCATGTGTATCAAGTTCTCCATCTAGTCTCTTAGCACCAAATTTTCCTCAAACAATCCAAATGTGATTTTTGCGCCTCAGAAGTTAAGTACTTGGGTCATCTTGTTGGCAAGGCCGATGTCAGGGTGGATCCTAAAAAGATTGAAGCTATGCAAGATTGGCCTCACCCAAAGACTCCCAAAATCTTGTGTGGATTTCTGGGTTCAACGGGTTATTATCAAAAGTTTGTTAAGAATTATGGAAAGATTGCGACAACTCTCACTGCTCTCCTTAAAAATAATTCTTTCACTTGGATTCCAACAACTGCCCAAAATTTTCAAACCTTGAAGATGGCCATGTGCACCACTCCATTCCTGTCCCTTCATGATTTCACAAAGACCTTTGCCCTAGAATGTGATTCTTTTGGGGCAAGAGGGTCGACCTTTGGCCTTTACCAAAAAACAACTGTCAAAGCGAAATTTGGGCAAATCAATCTATGAAAAGGAAAGGTTGGCTATTCTACATGCCACAGATATTTGGTGCCCTTATCTATTGGGGCAATGCTTCCAAATTAAGACATATCATCAAAGCCTCAAGTATTTTCTGGAACAACACATTTTCTCCCCAGAGAAACAAGAATGGGTGACTAAGCTCTTTGGATATGATTATGAGATAATTTACAAGAAATGAAAAGACAATGTGGTTGCTGATGCACTTTCCAGAAAATATGAAGATGAAGGGTCCCTTTTTTCTCTCTCCTTCATTTTACTAGATTGGCTCCAAGTTGTTCGTCAGGAATGGCTACACGATCCCAAAAGTTTGCATCTAATAGAACAATTGTAGGAAAATTCTCCAATTTCCCTAGGGTACTCTTGGCTCAATGATGAGCTTCGATACAAAGGTTGTTTGTATTTAAGTAAATAGTCAAAACTTAAATCCACGGTACTTTATAAGCTTCATGCTACACCCATCATTGGGCACTCAGGGTTTACCAAAACTTATGACTGGGTCAAACATTCATTTTTCTAGGATGGTATGAAACATGACGTTCGTAATTTCGTGGAAGAATGTGATGTTTGTCAATGCAACAAGGGAGAAACAGTCAAATCTCCTGGCACACTACAATCACTTCCGATTCCACCTGCTATTTGGAGGGATATCTCTATGGATTTTATTGTAGGCTTACCTAAATCGGGCAATAAATCAATCACCATGGTGGTAGTTGATCATCTTTCCAAGTGTGGTATGTTTTATGCTCTTAAACACCCATTTACAACCTCCATTGTGGCTCAACCTTTCATGGATCAGGTCTTCAAGCTTCATGGCATGCCTCATTCTATTGTTTCTGATCATGACCTAACTTTCACCAACAATTTTTGGCAAGAATTGTTCAAGCTACAAGGCACCCAATTGCATCTCAGCACAACTTATCATCCCTAAACTGATGGTCAAACTGAAGTTGTCAACAAGTTCTTGGAAACATATTTGAGGTGTTTTTCATCGAAAAGGAAAAATCAATGGGCTCAATGGTTACCACTAGTTTAATGGTGGTACAACACTTCTTACCATACAACTACTCACATGATTGCTTTTGAAGCGGTATATGGAAAAAATCCACCTTCAGTTCTCTCATACTTGCTAGGTGTGTCGAAGGTCCAGGTGGTTGAACAAACGCTTATAATTCGAGAGGCTATTCTCTGTACCCTCAAAGATAATTTGGTCATGGCCCATAATCGCATGAAGAAACAAGCATATCAAGGTCATTCTGAACATCAATTTGCAGAAGGAGATCAGGTGTTTCTTCGACTGCAACCTTATAAGAAAAATTCCCTCAAGACTGACCATTGTCAGAAACTGGTGCCCAAATTTTACGGTCCTTATACTGTTCTCAAGTGTGTGGGACAGGTGGCCTATCAGTTAGCTTTGCACAGTCATTCTAAGCTCCGTCTTTTTTTTCTTGTTTACTGCTTAAAGAAGGTGATTGTAACTAAGTGCCAAAATGAAACCAACCTTCCCAAGTTGGATGAATAATGCTCCATTTGGCTACAACCACAAGCATTTTTGGACCAACGTGAGTGTCATCTGCATCAGCACACCATCAAGGAAGTGTTAGTCCAGTGGAAAGATACAACTCCAACAGATTCCACTTGGGAACCAACCACCATTCTGCAACAATTTCCTCATCTCAAGCTTTGAGGACAAGGTTGTTTTTAAAGAGGAGGACATATTAGGGATCTAACCCATCACATAGGTAGAATAATATATTTCCATGTAATAAAGGTCAATATTAATAAGGCCTAGCAATAAGGAAGAATAAGTCAAATGTAAGAAGACCTAATAGAATCTTCCACTTCTAGAAGGATATTCCTCTAGATTGTTCTTTTGGATAGAAATATTTAGTATAAATAGGAGTAGATGGTATGATAATTTTTTTCTTGGATATTATTGTAATGGAACTTTGATCTACTGGAGGTTTCTCCCTCGAAGAGGCAAGTGAACATTGCTCTTAGCAATCAAAGTGCTCTTTTTGGTGTTATTCCAATATTATTCTGGTATTATTGTTGTATAGTTCTGGTTATATCATTGTTTAACTTCCTTTTCTAGCTAATTATTTATGTTTTTCATACTATTTTATATTTGGAGTATTACAATCACAGAGGTCTAGAAAGATATGGAACATCCACAAAGGTCCATAATGGTTCATAAATGCTCAAAATTCAAATTCTTCAAATCGTCCCAAAAATTGTACCAATGGGTAGAGCTCATCTTCAACATTCCAATGGCACAAACAATTCAGCAAATGGAGTTCGTATGAAAAATTTATCATCATTTAAAGTTCTAGTCAACCTAGGTCAAAGGTCAAAGTACAGGGAAAATAAAGAAGTGACACATGTCACCATTGCAGGGGTGATATGTGGCACCTAATTGGCAAATGACTGGGCAAGGTTTGGCAAGTGGTTCAATCACATGATGAAAAGTGGCTCCAATCATAGTTTGGAATGTGGCATTAAAAGAGCCAATGAGAGGTCTCCATGTGGAGACCCATCATTGGCCAATATTGGTTTGGTTATACAAAATATTATGGAGTCAATAGGGTTCGACCCTATGACCTACAAAGCCACCAAAGGTCTTAACAAAGCCACCTTACCAACACACCATACATTGGTTCTTATTATACAAATGGCATGTTAT
>CBVK0102089416.1:0-11220 GCA_900067695.1 Picea abies | reverse complement strand
ACATTGCACCAGATAACTTGACAACATAATTAATTGCTCTTACTCATTTAGTGCATCATTCATGGAACAGGATAGGAAGTAATTCTTCTCCAACTCCAACCACATACATCTAATGAAAATAGCTTGTCTTTGGTCCAGAAGAACTTCTCAGTTCATAACAATATCAAAGTAGTTATCAACAACCAAAAAGAAAGAGTTCTTGCAAAAACCATCAACCCTCGACTAATTGGTCGATGTCCTTATTTATAATAAAAAATTCAACCAAAATTAACGACTAAGTACAATTTGAACCAAACAAAAATCACCACGTGGCGTTATCATCTAACAGTTTCTTCAATAGTCCACCCGAGATGTTTCTTTAAAAGGGTGACTCCTTTCATATTCAGACCAGCTGATAAATAGTTCTTCACAAATGTTGGCCCACGAAAATCTGTGTTGTTCCATTGGAGCTGCATATATCCCCCTGATGTTTGTTTCATGCGCCCAATACTTTGTTAGACTGAAGTTCAATTGTTGAAGCATGGTTCAAGCTCTGATTGGATGTTCTGCAAACTATTGTGCTTGCCCTGGCCTTGCATCGGTTATCTTTGCAAAATCTCCGGTCCAAAGTGAGTCATGTTCGGCATATAACTTGACCACTTTTTTCAATTCGATAAACTTATCAGGGGTGTCGAACTCGGGGAGCCTGATGTACTTCATTATTTTATTTATTTTATCTCAGTGCTTCTTGCATCTGGTCCATTATCCTTGGATTTATTTATGTGGGTCTCGAGACATTTTAGCCTAGTATTTGGCGGATCACTTCATGCGATTGAGACTATTTTACCCACAAGTCGAATGCCATGTTCTTCCTTCTCTCGACCCCACTGGACTGCCTCAATGTACTTGACCCTTTCTACCACCTATTGCGCTTTCTCATACCATCACTCCATCTCCTTACATGTCGCGAATGCCATGAGAGTGTCTTCCTGGAATTCGGCTACATTCGAGATTAATAGGTGCCTTTCCTTATTGAAATCATTGTAAACTCTACTGAACTCATCTTTCATATACACAGTGGTCTACGTAGCACCCTTATAGTATTTGGCAAGATGGCACAGGTGTTCGAGCTCCTTTAGGGTGTTAGCCAATTCCTTTTCATCCCTCCTAGTTCTATCCTAGGCGACATCTGAGAGGGATTTTCCTATGCCGATTAGTTTAGACGCATGGGTGTCTGCAGTGTTGATTAAGTTCTCCTCTATGGTAATCAAGATGGATTGATCCAAAGTGATCCTTTGCTTCTTTGCAGTCCTTTGAACGATGGCCTTCCTCTTTTGATCGTAGGAGATCGCATAGATGTCTGCTACCTCATCTATTTGCTCTGGTATCTGTTGATCATCCCATGTGAGGTTGTCTCCCAGGCTACCCATGGTGTATATATGTTCATGACCGAGTTCTCAAACCTTGTCATTTTGTCTTGTGGGTCCGACCTCTATTTGTCACTCGTTGGGGATTTGGATATTGGGAAAAATAGAGATGTCGGGTACATATTTGTTGATTACTTATCCGTCTGTTGTAGAAATGTTGATTTCCTTTTGTGAAGATCCTTTCTTAGTATCCTCTAGTTCAGGTTGATCATTCAGACTTTCTTTGGTTTCTCTCTCATCGGGTTCTTTTGTGTTGAGGCCGCCTTCGGCTTCTGTTTTCTTTTGTGAGACCTGATTGTCTTGAATCTTGAGCTCAGGGGAAGGGGTTTTCTCAGGACCTTCTTCCTCTTGGACACGCACTGGGGTGTCATGAGTGAGTTCCAGAATCTCATTGTTATTGTATATATGTATGAGTGTGCTAAAGGGATTGGGCACTTATGTTTCTATCGACACTCGGCCTGTCTCTAGTTGAGTTGCCACTCCTTCTGAGGGTTTGATTAGCGATGTTGTAGATTTAGGGTTGCCTAACCCATTGGTGTTATCAGGAACTATGGAACCAAGATCGCTTGACTCTGTCAGGACGCTTTGGATGGTGGTTGAAATCGCAGGTCTTATGATAAGGTACGGGTCATCCTGCATCTTCTTCATTAGTAGCTAAGTTTGTTGGTATAAAATTGTGCCCCTCTCTTGTGCATTTTGATCTTTAGGGATATCCCTAATTTGTGTCGGGGATTCCTGATGAGCTCCCGCAGCCTCAATGTCTTCTTGGGGATCACTTATTCCTTCCTCGAATTCATATGCTATTGCTCCTTCCAGGTGTCGGCCAATTTCTTGAACTGCCTGTTCCAAATACATTGTTTTCTCTTTGTATCTCATAGCTTTAAACCTAGTTCTTCAAGGATCAGTCTTCATGGCTGCCACCTCATCCTAGTCTTGAGTGTTTTCAGTGAAAATTTCATCTTCGAACCAGTCATGGGCATAAGGCCAAGAAGATGATACCTGCAATGTGTGTTGTAGAATAAGGCCCTTGGGATCATGCTTACGGAATCGGCCATTTTGGAACCGAAATTCTAATTGACCTAGCCCAAGTTGCTTAGCATGTGCAATGTCTTTGACCATGCATAAGCCAATATGAAACCCATACGGTATGAAAGCCTGCTTCTTGTATTTTACTAAAGTTTCATTGTATCCTTACAAGATGGTTTAATAGCAAATTTTCCCTAACACTAGCCAGTCGGGAACATAAATGGGCAATAATTGGGGTGCCCCCATGGCACAAAAAATCCTGATGTAGGTTTCTCTTTCATCTAAATACCAGTGACCAATTTTGTCTATAACCTTTTTTGCTTCCTCTAACAGCCTAGGGAATTCTTTCCTAAAGAGAAAAAGTAAATGCGTGTAATAAATGGATCACAGATAATAGCATAGGATTTCTTGTACCTGTTTTACCATAAGATGTTAAAGTATACATAGACCACAAGCTTTGAAGAGTGCCAATTCAGGTTCATCCCAGAGAAAGCATTCCTAGCATAGATGGCATCCAGTAGGTACAAGGCCAGGCACCTGAGCCTGTCTTATGTAGGTGCTTAGCTATTTGGAGATGATGGCACCCTAATTGAAGCTTGTGCCTGAAATGGCGACTGTAAAAGCCAGAGGCTTCCAAGCTTCTGAAAATTGGGAGAAGTCCTTCTCCCCATGTAACCTGCAAAGTAGAGACATGAGATATATGTATGGTTCCTTGAGATTGGTTGTTGGGTACTAGCCAACAGTCCGGTTCGTGAATTTTTTTTCTTCCCTCCACCAAGACGCCATGATTTTGTTGGTATCGTGTTATGCATAGAAACTCAAGACGAAATCAATGCTCAGTTTTAGCTCAGAGTCCTTGAGCTTGTAGTAACTCTGAACTTCTGATGGCAGGAAAATCCCAACGCATTAACCATTATCATCATTAATCATACATTTTTGTGCATCAGCATGGTCAATAAGCCACTTCAGGAGCTCAATGCAAGGAAAGACTGGATACCGGCTTGCCACCATGTGCAAATAATCCCTACGAATATTTTGGAGGACATCGTCGTCGAGCTTCCATGTCTCAGGGTCACTGTGCAGGGTACTCGAGGGGTTCTTCCCTCTTGATTTTCTTGAACACTTTTTCCCAGTGAGGAAAAGATGTCTTGGCTCTAATACTCGCCTCTGTATCTCCAAACGTTGGGGATGGACAAAGGGATCCTTGGTGATCGTCTTAATGACAGACACTGGCTTGGGAGGGAACTCTAATTGTCTTGCAACTATTGAGGGGGAGCCATCTCCTACTTATGATTCTTGTATCTTTGGCACTCTTGGCGATTTCCTGGTGGAAGGCTTCTTCGGAGGCATTGTCCCTACAATTAAAACCCACCCCTGGTGGAAGGCTTCTTCGGAGGCATTGTCCCTACAATTAAAACCCACCCTTTAAAAACATATACAAAGTAGCGTTGGGTGAGAACATATAAAATGGAGCGTAAAACCATTAAGCAGACTCATACCTATAATGCTTTCTAAGATAATTGTTTAATACTCACTGGACTTTGGATGCTTGCTCTGAACTGTTAGCTTTGCTCTTCTGTCTGTTCTGAATTTCTTACTGTGCAGAATGGGATCACACACAATGGCTTCAAAAGGATATAACTGGGGATATACTATGAGTCATATCAATTAGTTAATATGAGTAATGAATGCAGATTTAAAATAAACCACTATCGAATTTTTGTAGATAAATCTTGACTGGTTGACAGTGGAGGCGTGGATGGAGATGCATTGTATCAGCAAGTTTAATGGTTCTTTTTGATCCATGCACGAGTCAATAACTAATACGCGATCCAAGAATTAACTAATAACTATAAATGCGGTGTACCTAACACATTCAAGGGTTAACACATCTTGTCACGTCATGTCACTTAGTGAATGGATTGGGGGTTGGCTAGTATATGTGTGTACTCTCGATACTATCCTTCTGATAAAACTTCTGATGATGATGATATTTGGGATTGATGATCGAGAGAAAGTTCAGGTGCGCATTCCATCAGTGGGTCATAAAATTTTGTCTTCATAAACGTTTCAGGAGTCAGCGGTCGGTGAAGTCATTATTCTATTTGTGTGACACTTACTATTATACTTATCTGCCGAAGCTGAATGAATCGGTCTTCGACAAAGTCCCTACCAAGGATTGTTTGCATAAATAAAATCTTTCATCAGCCGACGTCGATAAATGTCAGCACTCACCTACTTTGACTTCTCAAACGATTTTGCCATCTTTGACTTTTACCAATGCCGGACTTTGGGTCGTTGTTAAATCCATTTTAAAGTTAAGATGACTCTTTGTTGTATGTTTAGGAAAAATTTACTTAATTCAAACATGAAACACATAAGATAAGAGAAAGTATTAGTTTCATACCGAAGCGAAAATAGTCAAAAATGTAAAATATCGGGTGGTACCCAAACAAAAATGGTCCCAGACCTTTTAGGGTGTGTGGAGTGCACAACAGGCTCAAGGATGGCGGGGATACACCATTGGTGGAAAACACCTTATATCAAAAACTAGTGGGGAGCCTATTATATCTCCCCCACACCCTACCATATCTCTCATATGTAGTAGGTGTAGTTTCCAGGTACATGCAGAAGCTACATGAGCTACACTGGAAAGCTTCCAATTGTCTCCTCAAATATGTTCAAGGCACCACCAGTTATGAGATTCACTATGCAACTGGTTACACATTGGATCTCATGGGATTCACAAATTTATATTGGGTTAGTGATATCATAGATTGCAAGTCCACCTCCATGTATACTCTCAGTTTTATATCTAGCCCCATTTGTTGGTCAAGTAAAAAGATATCAATAATTTCTTTATCATTTACAAAGGCTGAGTACAAAGGATCATTCAACATTACCATTCAGGCACTTTGGCTACATAACTTCTTCACTAAGCTTGGTATCCAGTTCCATCTTCTTATTTTCATTTGGTGTGACAATTAAAGCACTCTAAAGTTTTGCAGAGACCAAGTGTAGCAGGAACTGACAAAATACATTGAGATCCATATGCATTATATCAGAGAGATGGTTCATGATAGGATCGTCAATTTGCATTACTATCCTTCCTATGAAAAAACTATTGAAAACTTCACCAATACATTCACTAAGCATAAATTCCACTTTTTGTGTGACCATCTTGGAGTTAAGGACACAGTTTCCTAGCAACTATCTTTTTCTTGCATTGTACTTTGAGAGGGGGGGGGTCCCCATGAGGTTTTCCCTCTTTCCTCTTTTTTCAATTTTCATTCATTATATTCATTGGAAAATGGGTACCTAACATAGCTTCTTACTGAGACACATTCTTCATTTACTCCCTAGTAGTGTTCAAGGGGGGTGTTGGAGATATTTTGCACTCACACCCACCTAGTAGTTTGTTTTCCTAAGTTTACTAGCCTAAGTTGAGCGTGCCATTCATATATGATAATATTCCCTCCTAAAATAAAGGCACCACTCCTCTTCGGTTATTATTCAATTGTACGCCAATTACACTAGTGAAGTGGAGTCATGCATGGAAACCTCAGTTTTATCACCAATTGTTGCTTGTTTACATTGGGATCATCACCAATGAAGGTGCACTTACCTTGGGATCATCACAATGAAGGTGTTACCCATGTTCATGTGTGATATTCTCTCCACTTCACTTGTCTTCACTGGATAACTAATGACTGCATGGTTGGTTAACTAGGACTAGGTGGAAGTTCACTCTGGTTTTTGTCAGTGAGTGTCCAGATCTCTCTAGATCACTACTATGGAACATTAATTCGACCATGTATAGTATATCATGTAACATACCCATCCACCGAGATGAGACTAGTCACTATGAAAATGACTTAGCTTTCTAAATACAAATTTAAAAACACCCCCACACATATAAAATAACCCAAGGGGCAGCAGGCCCATAATTTAACATGCATCTATGTGCATTTATAAAAGTGTGAATGCATATAGTATGCACACAATAAACACACACAACATTCAAATAATCATTTACACAGTGGAATATTCATAATAAAAAAAACATAACACTTATTTGTTAATAAATCTTAGACAATTGGCTACATACAAATGATGAACCTCCCAACCATAGGTGTTGTTGTACCAAAATTCAACAGCAGGCCACCATCGAGTTGAGGCTACGATTCCACAAGGAGATATGGCCCTCTTGGTTTTACACTCTTCATATTCAACAACCCCAAACCTAGGTTCTACTCAAACAATTGCTCCAATCCCCCAACTCTCTTCCTCACAACCTGCACAACCCAATGATTGCACCCCCTTCATTGCTCTCATTCTAGTGGTTTGTACCATTCATTTATCAAGGAATACAATGCACTTGGTTGACCAGGAAATCTCTCAGTTGGGGACTCTAAGAACTCTTAGCTACTCTATAAGTTCTCACATCAACCTTCACAAGGCTCTTGAGCAATTTCATCTATAGGAAAACACACTACAACATTACAATCTATTTTACAAGCACACATGCCACATTTCCAACATAAAACACAACCTAATAATGGATGTCTTCAATCACATCATGGATGATGATCTTCCCAACACTCATCTACCCTCTTGTTGCCCAAACTCTGGATGTAAAAATTTTCTCTCTTTTGCATATGAATTTCCCTTATTCTCCCTTGCTTGCTTGACTCTCGCTCTTCTCAAAGATGATTGTACTTCATCCCCATGCTCCCGATAAATATGGGTTGTGACTCCTCACACCCTCCTTCTTACATGAAATCAATGATTGTATTTGGGAAGACTCAACAACAAATAGAAGGTTATACACAATGATAATTTAATTTTAGGAAAGTGGGTTTGGATTAATACCCATGAATATTTCCCCCTTGGACCCCTCTCTCTTGTGGAATCATAGCCCCCCATTTTTTTCATCCCTCTCATATCACAGGAAGTGATTATTATTTCATTAATAATTTCAATGTACCATTTACATAGTTTGTCTCTCGGTTGTAGTAATCAATACAAGCTCTTTTCCCCAAACATATCGTCTCACTAGCCTAAATCACATATATACAATTACATTATAATTAACAGGGATTAAAACCAAGGATGTTACATATCATGTATATCATTTCATTCTCACATTGAATCAATACAATTATTTATTTTGTGTGTGTGTGTGTTTCTTTTGCAATATTTGTGTGAATTTATACTAGCTAGGTTCTTTGTGCATGTTTCATTGAAACTTCATATATATGGAATTAATAATTGTAATTTTTCCAATATGGAAGCAAAGGCAATGGCAGGTACAAGTTTGGGGAAGAGGTATTTAAATGGCATGATCCTAAGAAGGCAGTTTCATTTCATAGGCCCCATGTGATCCTCACTTGGCCTTACATTCATGAGGAATGGGAAGTGAAAAGAAGTGAAAATAAGAGAACTTTATTATGAATAAGTGTAGACCAAAATGCAACAATATAATCAATAAATGGAACAAGAATATAAAATGAAGAAAAATGTCAAGGAAGAATCAACTAAATCCAAGCCTAAGTCATAAGCTAAGGCTAAAGAAGTAGTTGAAGTAGAAACAAGGCTATGAATGAATGTAGAATAGTTAGGTCTACAATTTCACACTCCTACTAGCACAAAAACAACTTCTACAATTCAAATTCTCACGGGAGGATATTTTGCATCACCTACATATCCATGCTCACAACTATCCATGTAGATAGATGTTCCCACTACTAAACAAGTTTCTCAACTAGAACTATTCAACGATGATAAGAAAAGACAACAATTGGTGATGAAAACAAATAAGAAAATAAAATTGAACATAGATCAAGAGCCCGTGGTAACAATTGAAGTTATCATTCTTGAAACAAAAAATACTAATCCAATGTCAGTGGCATCATTGATAGAGGAATTTTCATAGCTTAATGTATCTAATGATTTATATATGTCTAGGGAGTTGTAAGATTACAAAATAAGAGTAGAAGTCCCATAAAACTACATGGCACACTAAATGGAAGTCAAATAAAATACTGCAAAAACTATTGAGTATGCTCTAGAGATCTAGGTTAGTTGAATGCATTGAAAACAATATTCTGCAAAAGATCCAAGACTTCCTATACCAATGCCAAGATGCACTCACTGTCTACAACCAAATACAAGAGTGGAAAAATAATCAAGAGAGTGTGTGGATCTAATTTGACTTGGTGAAGAAGTGGCAGGCCGATCAAGGTGAAACTCCTCCTAAAATCACCTACATTAGTGAAAAGAAAATCCTTGAAAATGACAATAGACTCAAATTATAGAAGAAATCTTACCAAAAAATACAAGAGAACATTGAAGAATGGTTGGAGAGTCGTGAGAAACTATGGCTATTCATGGAAAAAAAATGTAAATGAGTGTAACCTCCCATCTTCTGGGCCTAGTGCCAATTTCCATCGTCTAGCTAAGTGCTACACTTGTATTTGTCACCTTATGTCGTAAAGGGAACCTACTAATGATATATGGTCATGAACATATGTTTTTTTCTCCAAAAGAATATTTTTTGAAACTTTTTTAGCATGGTTGCGCTTTTCCTAGGGAAAAGAGTGGCTAGTCACAAGTTGCATATAGACAACCAATGACCAACCATGATTTGTGTATGTGCAACTAGTGACCGACCACTCTTTTCCCTAGGAAAAGTGCAACCAAGTTCAAAAAGTCTTAAAAAGTATTCTTTTGAAGAAAATAACATATGGCCTTCACAATATCTCATCAATAGGTCCTCTTTAAATCCTAGGGTGACACATACAAGTGTAACACTAAGGTTACAATGACTTTAGAAGATGGTATATAACAAGGCTGTGTGGCAGCGTAGTCCCTGTCAGATTGAATTGAGATAGGAAAAAGTAGTAGAGGCAGATGGAAACTACAGTGGAGATGTGGCAAGTAGCATGAAGCACAGGTGGTATCCATGCAGTAAATGACACATGGCCTCTAGAGCCCCATTTATTTTTTGAAAGCATATAACATAATACAATTTGTGCATAGTGGAAGATAAAAATTTATGATGACACAAATATGAAAGGCGATAAAAAAAATAGTTTAGTTTGAAATATAATAAATAAGTTACAAGTTCCTAGAAATTTAAATGCATTTGTCATATTGACTAGTGAAAGATAAAAATGTATGAGGACATAAATATAAAAGGAGATAAAAAAAACAGTTTTATTTGAAATAAAATTTCAATGTGTTTGTCATATAGACTAGGATTGGGGCTCCCTTGGACCATAAGATAAATATGTACAAGAAACATGACTGTAGAAAGAAAAAGTGGGCGACAGTAGAGTGCAATACCTGGAAAAAAAATTAAATTAAAAGGTATCAGTCTTTGGCTAGACATTTCTATTTAAAAGAGTGGAATAAATGGGTTGATAAACAAAACAAGATGCGATCAGTAGACTTACACTGATGGTACATATGACCTTTTTTTCTATTTTCTTATGGATGCATTTTCATTGATATCACCGAAGGCTACTGGAATCATGGAAAATGCCTGTTGCCTTTCATCGACAGCCTGATTCAATTCCCTTTCAAGCCATTCTTCAATGTAGCTTCTCATTGGGGAAACGTTGATATAGTTATGGATTTTTATGTTGAAAATTTTGTTTTCTAATTCCCTGAAGTCAATAGAAAGATTACGTAGAGCTTGATCAATTTCCTCATTCTGTACTGAATAATCAACTAGCCAATCGTTGACGTGATCTTGACCATATTAAAGGATGCTGTAAAAATTTTCCAAAGACAACACCTGAAACATATCAACCTGTTTATCGAAGTCTTGCCTAGTTAAGGGCAAGGAGTTGACAATTAAGTTGGGGTATTCGAAGTCGTTGGTCCTTCCATCTAAATTTATTATGGACAACCTTGTGAATAATTTTTATTTCTTTGATATGGCTTGTTCACATGACTAAACAACGAGATGCAGGTTCTTCATTTTTTCTTTCTAGCATGCATTCAATTGACTGATCCGGTTTTTGGATGGAAGATATTGTTGTCTTCTTCTTGTTTCTATCATGTTGTTGAAAATGGTGCCAAAAGGAAGGACCATGTTTAAATATAAATATTCTTCATATTTTAACTTTGCCTACAAATGTTCGAGAAAACTGCGTGCCTTGGTTCCAAGAGAATTCATGGTTTGTGATGTTTCCCACGCCTTAGTAACCAGTTCCATTCTTTTCTTGATATTATTCTTCACATATCCTCTATAGGATGCAAGGAGGCTCGAGGATCCTTTTAACTTGGCTGTAGGGGTGGCAGGCATGGCTATTGCCAAAGGATTGGAAATAAATGGCATAGGAATCAAAGCCTTCCAATTCCTTGACCCGGTCCTTCAATCTGGCATTCTCGGCCTCGATACCTCCAATGGAATCATGAAGTGCATATCTACTCGCTATGTGAAGTTGAAAGATTTGGGATGACTGCATGTTTTCAAGGTTAACCTCTGAACGAGATTTTCCTTTCTTATTTTTTAATTTTTTTTTTCAATAATCAATTCTCTGGAACATGACGGATTCATATTCGTCAAAATTTTTGGTTTCGAATATGTCCATTGGATGACTATTCTGGATAGCATCTCCGAGCTGATCAAGGTAGAGGAGAACGTTATCCAGAGCAGGCTCAAGTTCCATGTTCTCACTCTAAATTCCGGGCTCTTCTGCCTGTTGCACATTTTTGTTCTCTTATTGTCTACTTGAATCTTGTGAGAACTATCAATTTTAGAGTGAGGAGGGTCATT
>CBVK0102089399.1:0-15879 GCA_900067695.1 Picea abies | reverse complement strand
TGTGACTGGAGTTCAGACGTGTGCTCTTCCGGTCTGCTGAGGAGCCCTACAAACCGTGCGATAACATGCCCTTCTTGTACGATGCCATGTAGCAAACTTGATAGATGAACCAAAGAAAGAAGATATGCAAGAAAGCCATTAATTTTTTTTTGTAACTGGTGAAATAATAACAAAGATTTTTTTTTCCTTTTTAATTAATAAGATGGAAATAACTAATAATCGACAAGGATTTTTTTCTGACAATGGAGGGAAAAAAAGGTTTAGGTGTGTAAATTCTACTTGCAAAATTTCAGCTTGACCCATAAATTTTGAATTTTTTTGCATGTATCACAAGGTCCTCAAAAGTTATATATGGAAGCAGAATTTGTACCCACTGCATAAGGAAAAGTTGATTTCCTCCACGAGACCTTTCTGCTGCTAAAATTTCGGGCTGATTGGATGACTTTAATTTTGACACATTTCCTAAGGTCGAAACATTGTATGGAGGCTGATTCAGGTCCTGCTGCAGAAGGACAAACTATTTTACACAATGAGATATTCTTTCAAGGAAAGTTCCATGCTAAATAGAGGAGGTTGGGTTCCTTGTGCTTCCCAAACTTGTATGATGCAGGAGCATCGTTAGCGAGCACGCGGAGCAGGACCACTCAACGCCTTGGAATCTTTTCGGAATCTCAACGTTGGCAGTCACGGCGAATATTTTGAAGCACGCCTAAACTCAGCACTGGGAAATCTTTTGAAGCACGCTTGAACGATCGCGAGCGAAGTGGGAGTTTCCACTCCTGCTCTGGAATGTGACTGAACTAAGATAGCCGTTAGGTTAGGTTTTGGAGTAGACAAGTAGTCGAGGGGAACCCTAAGGACCCTCTGAGATAAATAGAGGTTTTGTACGCCCAGATGAGGCTGCTGCAAGGAAGTAGGAGATTTCTGAATTTTAGTTGTTGTTTTGATTATAGCTGTAGCCATTTTTACTTTTGAATGAAGATAATAGAGGAAAATTGACCCAATGCATGGTGTGGACATTGTTTGCATTTCCCTGTTATTGTGTTTTCATGAATGAATGAATTTCGTTATGAGTAGATGGAACTGTGAATGTTAGATAAGTTTCAATTGTTTCTCTTCTGTCAAATCGGTGCAAGGTGTGCACACAGAACGCAAGGAGTGCGTTGACGGGATCTGTTTCGGTTCCAAAGCTCAGAAGAGATAGCGTGAAACTTTTCCTTTGCAAGGAGTGCAAAGCGACTGTTGCAAGGCATGCATAGTCGTTCGCAAGAACTCAAACCTTGCGTAATAATCTGTTGCAAGGTGTGCATTGAGCAAGAGGAGAACGCCAGGAGGGCGAGAAGAATTTCTTTTCAAGAAATCCTTCGGATCTGAGTTATCGAAAATCCCTGAAACGCAAGGAGTGCGCGGGAAGTCGAAACCTTCACGAAGGCCAAGCTCAGGAGGGATAGCACTTTTCAGAAGTGTAGTCGAGGTTCGAGAGACGGACTCGCAGGAACTTCAAAGGTAAAGACCTTTGAAGACTTAGTAAATCTTCTAAGTTGGAAGAAATCAGAAGCTCAGGAGGAGGAGCGACAGTGGCCGTTGGATCACAGCGCAAAGGATCAACAACCATCTGATCAGAACAAAGTGCACGAGCTTTAACGCTTCGCACGCACAGGAGAGAGAACTCATCAAAGTTTGAGACTTGAGATTTCTGAAGCCCGAAGAGTCGGAAAGACGAAGTGAAATCTCAGTCGTTTGATCACCCGAAGCAGACCTGAGTTGTCAGATCGTCTGAAGTGAACCTCAGGCATCGGATCAATCAAGTGAATCTGAGCCGTCAGATATCGTGAGCTTAGGAGGGAGCAAGTTTGGAACTTGAGATTCTCGAAGCACGAAGTGCCGGAGAGCCGAAGCTAATCTGGACCATTAGATCCAGAAGGGTACATGTCGGCGGGTCGTGAGATCTAGAGGAAGGCAAAGGTGAAGCGTTGAAACACCCAAAGCCCGAAGAGCCGAAGAGCTGAGAGCCGTCGATCTGTAAGTGGACACTTGTCAGCAGATCAGGAGCTCTGGGAAAATTGTAGTGGGGTTTCAGTTTGAGAACTGAGATCGCCGAATCCCGAAGACCTGAAGACCCGAAGTGAATCTGGGCTGACAGATCTAGAGGAGACGTGGCGTGAATCCGTGGACTCTGGGTAAAGTCCTGAAGTGATTCGTACCTGTCGGATCGAAGAGAGACGTGGCATAAATCCATATACTCCGGGTAAAGACCCAAAGTAATCCTCAATCGTCAGATCAGGAGGACACGCGTCAGTGGATCACAGCCTTCGGATAAAAGCCATTTGGAAAAGGGCGAGGTTTGATATTTGAGATCTCAGAAGTTCGAAGACCCGAAGGAGATCTTGACCATTGATCGAGAGGAGGGCCACGAGACCGTTGATCCGAGTTGAAAGGTCAAACACCCGAAGTGGAAGCATGACTGTTGATTGTGGGGACAGGTGTCTGTAGATCGTCAACTCCAGAAGATTGGAGTATGGGGGAAAGCAGGGTTTAAGATTTGGGAAACCCGAAGGCCGGAGACCCGTAAAGACCACAACTGTTGATTTAAGGGGATAGGTGTCAGCAGATATTCCGCTCCGGAAGATTGCCCTGCAAAGGAAACCAAGGTTTGAGGCTTGAGAATTTTGAAGTCCGGAATTTCGAATTGACCACAGTCGTCGATTTGGGAGAAGGAGATCCAAACTGTTGATTCCAAGGAATAGATCTCAGTCGTCTGTTCAAAAGCAACATCAAGATCGTGAGATCGACGGTCATCTCACATTGCGGGGACAGAAACTGCTCGATCGTTATGAGATTGAGGGCGGGCTGCAATCGAGACCACTGTTTTAGAGAAAAGACACGTGGAGGCTCAGGGTGAATTGCGAGGCGAAAAGCAGTTTGACACCAAACCACTCTTGAGTGCGCTTGCAATCGCGCGTAGGCGTGAGGTCATCGCCCAAGGTCACATCTGAGGAGGGGCCGAGAGAAAAGGCGCTAACGCCAACTCTGAGGTTTCGCAGAACGTGAAAGGGAAGGACGCGGGTATCGTGAAACCTGTGTAGGGAGCCGAGAGGACCTGTGTTTAATACAGAACGAGACCAACAAGGTTTCGAAGGGTCATTCAACTCCATAATCGAAGATCCTGACCGGGAGGTCACGCAACCCTTAGGAGAGAAGGGGGTTTGCACCAATTTTGGTGGGTTGTAAAGCCAAAAATTTGGACCGAAATCAAGGGGGTGCAAGGCCTGATCGTTAGTCTCTAATACCAATTGACATCTACATAGTTAGAGAAAGGTAGCAATATGCATGAATGAAGAGAAACCCTAAGATAAAACATCCACACATGAACACGAGAAGAGATATTTGTTGATATTTTGATGTAACTACGGAAGATATTCTTTTGTATTTGTATTGGTTAAACCTCAAGAAGGTTATTGTAATCTTATTGTATAAATCGGCTCAAAAGAAATTATTATTTTATTGTTATCCTTATTGTAAAAGTCAAAACAACCCCTTTTAGGGTTGCATCTTTTCGGGAGTCAATTATGTGTATAAATAGAGGTCGAGTTCCTCTCATTTGTACACACACACAACTCGCCTTCTCTTGTGTATTTGGAGCATAGCAAGGAAGGTCTAGCGCAGGAGGTCTTAGTTTCTTGGTCTTTGGTATCTTGGTCTTGGTCTATTTGTGGAGAGCTATAACGTGACATTGTACTAGTTGAAGGAATCTATACTGAAGAATTGGTTGATGGGTTTTCTCCCCCACGAGGGTTTTCGAGGATATATCTTGTGTTCTATGATTGTTTATCTTTTACTGATCCTATTACATGCAATTGTTCTATGATTGTTTATCTTTTACTGATCCTATTACATGCAATTGTTAATGAATGTTAAGAAGATAACTGTAACTTCTAAAATTATAACAAGATTGCCTTAACTTTACACAGTTTGTACAACCTATAATCCATTAGATATTTATAAGAATACATAGAGCCAAAATTGGTACATGGAGTAATTAGTGGGGTGATTGATGGAGTGATTTTGTGGAGTGATTGGTGGTGTGATTGATGGAGTGATTGTGCAGTGTTTGATGACAATTTGTCTCCTCAACATAGGAGTTACAAACATAAATAGAGAAATATGGCATGTTATCAACCTACTAATTTGGCCCCATGTATTATTTATCTTACTTACCAGATTTAAACAAACTAGCATAGATCTATCTTAACCTTGAATCTATTATGTGTCGAGAGGATTAAAAAAGGTGAAGACAAACCTCATTGTTCATAAAATAGTATTTGAGAGTACTAGTAGCACTGGGTTTGTTCATGCAAATTTGAGTGTTAAGTTCCAACTGATGTTCATGAGTACATTTAGGATTAGGTTGGAATTCTCCAAAGTCCTCTTGATTGGTTCAAAATTGACAGTTATTGGACACATTAGTAGTGGATTTTAGCATCGATGGTTTGTGAATACCTTTGCCATATTGGTACATTGTTGTAGATATTTATTCTAACAAGGTCTTGTTGTAGAGTTGTATTGTGTAATGTTTGGAGATCATCTAGAGATAAGTATTCTATGGGGATAGCACATGTTGTGATATTTTTGCAAGTTTCTAGATCTATTTTCACTTGGTTTTCCCCATTCATTGGATTGACATTTAGATTTTGGAGGATGCATGGGAGGTTGACAACAATCATATGGGCACTTTTAGAATCTTGATTCGACTATTTTTAGAGGTTTTTATTTTTTAGAAACTTGAACTTTTTCAATAGTTGATGGCAATTTAGGGCACCCATTTGAGAGTTCTCCAAATGGGCACTTTTAGATTTCCAAGATTCACAATTTTGAAAATTTCTATTTCCAGAAATTTTATTTCTTAAAATCTGAAAGTAGATTTGGATACCCTTCAGAGAGATGAGCATGTGGTTCTGTTTCTATGAAATTCGAAGATATTTTATGCCTTGGTCAAAGATGCTCAAGCTTGGTCAAACCTAGGTCTAAAAATAGAATTTTTGTGTTTTCAAAGATGCTCACATTTTCAGTTACATGGTATCGAGTACATGTGAAATTTGGTGGTAGTCTAACATTACCAATTTTTGGGTCAAAATTATGGTTTGGCTACTTTAAGATTTGACTACATTTTTAGATATCCATTATGGTGAGCATGTGGTTCCATTTGTGTGAAATTCCAAGATGTTTTAGGCCTTAGTCAAAGTTAGTCAATCTTCCCCAAACCTAGGTCTAAAAATAGAACTTTTGTGTTTTCAGAGATGATCACAATTTTGGTTAATCAGTATTGGGTATAGCATGGGGATGAAATTTGGTGGCAATCTGAGATTGGCAATTTTTAGGTCAAAATTAAGGTTTGTCTATTTTTAGATATCCATGGTAGTCTTGGTGTCAAATCATAAGTCATTCAGAGAACTTTAGTTTTTAGGTCAAAATAAGGGTTTGTCACTTCTAGAAGCAACATCTATCTTAGTGTTCCACATGTCATATTTCCATGTTGACATTTTGACCTCGTTCCTTGTACTTTCTTGAATTTTATTTCTATTGATCAGTTCGGTAGTTTGCCCAGTTCAACAGTTGTCATTCCTTGCAGATGAGTTTGCCATGTGTCACTTTATGAACTCATGGAGAGGTGCGCCCTACTTGAGGGTAAGGTGGCAAGAGTTTAGTGTAGTTAGCTTCAATTTAGTTGACTTGGTTGTAGATGAGGTCCAGTTTAGTTGAGTTGTCATCATTTTACTTAGCTGCACTTTAGTTCTATTTGTGTACATGCTAAAATTGACCAGGAGGGGGAGCACATCACATTTGGAAGTCTCCTGGGAGTTATTATGGGATTTGGTTGACTTTTCCAGCCTTGAGAAGTCATGTACCCCAATGGAACCCATCACAAGTGCCTTGGAGTGATTTGCATGCAAAGCAAGCATTATTTTTAGTACTGGTTTCACGGTTCTCCTTTGGATGAGGATGCACTGTTGAAGGAAGCTTCTAGGTTTCCAATTTTGGACAAAAGCTTATCCATGCAGAGATCATAGTTGTGCCTTGCATGGAAGTTTTAGTGGTTTTTAGTTCTAAGCTCTAAGGTAAGTGCCAAGGATCATGCTTCTATTATTGGATTATTTTTCTATCAACCAAAGATGTTATTCTTACTTAGGCAAGTGTGCCTTGGATGAGGGAGTCTCTTTTGTTGACTTTTCTACTCACACTCCTATGTTGACCTAGGAGTTGAGCGCCTCACTTGTGAGTGACATTTTAGAATCTAGAAGTGCTTCTTTTATACTTTTGTCCATGCAAAGCTAGCCTTTCTTCCTTATGAAGTAAACTCAGATATAACTGGAGTTAATCCCTCTAATTGGAGGGTTTTGGGATCTTTTTGGTGGAGATCTTATGCATGCAGCTTCTTAGGATGAGGGTGCATCTCTCGAGGAGTACTTTTGGCATCCATGCAATTTATTCTTAGTAGGAGAGGTTGCCCACCTTGGAGGAGTTCTAGTGCACACTTTTGCATACTTTCTTCTCCTATCAAATCTTGACTCATGCACCTTAGTTGGAGAAGGCTTCTTGGAGTTACGCTCTTCTTCTTCTATTCTTCGCAGCATGAGGGTGCCCTCCCTGGCCAATTGTAGCTCTTTTCTTTAATTCTATTCTAGGGATCCTTCTCTTGTAAACTCATAAACCCATTCTATAAGAGCTAGAGATTTTCATTGAGTTGGTTGATCATTATATTTGCTTGAGTTCTGTAGTCTTTCATTCCATTCTTTTCCTTTCAAGTGAATGTGAGAGAGCATACCCTTCAGTGAGAGCTAGAGGTCACTCTCATCCTGTTCATGTGATTCCATCCGTGGACTTGGCAATAGAAGGTGCTTTGGAAGTGATTTGTCATCCCATAGAGTGCTTTGAAGTTCAAGACAATATCTCCAAACTTTGTACTTGCAGTTTTGGAATAAAGGTATTCTTTTTTCTGTTGGCTTAATTTCATTTCATTGGTGCATATGATTGCTTTTACTTGAATTTTTTGAGTTGATTGACCTCAGGAACCAGCCTGCTCAATAAATTTTCTGCTATATTTGATTCCATATTTCACCAAATTCAAGGCACTATGGTCATAACAGATTTAAGAGTATTTACTTTGCTGTTTTCCAAGTTTCTGTAAGTAGATCTGCACCTTTTGAGTGGAGATCTGAAGTGCTTAAGAACAAATTTGCATAGAAATTGAGGTGATTCGATGTATACAAGTGTATATCTTCATATTGTTTTCTGTTCGTATTAATTTAACACAGATTTCAGGTCTGATTTAATTTACAGCAAGCTTTTCTGCAGATCTGAAGTGGTTTTTGGCAGGCAAAGTTGGATTTCTCTTTAGATTGCACAAGGATACCCCCCTGTGGGTAGCATGCACTAACCTGAAGTGTAGAAGGAATGCATTGAGGTGACAATGTATCTTCCCTAGTTGATTTTGAACCCTTACAGTTTCAAGCGTTAACAGGTGCAAAAATGTCGATGTTTGCATCTCAAGTTTTTTGATTCCTCTTGGTGTTTAATAGATATAGGTTTAAGATGGAGCTATGCTAGTCATAATATGTGTTGATGTTTGTAGCATCAGACAGGTAATTTCGCACAAGTCTAAGTGTCTAGACGTGTGGAAGTCGTTCAAAGCCTTCAAACTTAGTAATTTACTTTAATTAAAGGAATTATTAAAGTAAAGTGCTTTTATTAATTAATTGAGTTTAATTTAATGAAATGCTAAAGTTATTAGCATTAGTGAATTGAATTAATCTTGGCCATTGATCTGAAGTGAGGTGAGATCTAATCTCAACCATTGATCACTTTGGAGATTAGAATTAGGGCATAACTCAAGATTATAAAAGCAAGGTTAGGTGAAAAGGAGAGACACATCTTGGAGACATCTAATGGAGTCAGTGATTCATAGAGAGAGAGAAAAGAAGGAATTTTGCTCAAGGAGATCTTGGATAGGTGAAGTGGGATTTTCATCTAGAGATCAGTTCAGTCCAAAGGAGTAGGAAGCAAGTGTGCAACAATAGCAGTAGCAGGTACAACCGCAGATCAGGTCTTACAAGAGCCGCAAAGAGCGCCATACGTGGGCCGTAGGGCACGTACATATGTGGGCCATAGGGCGCATAGGTTTAATCCTGCAAATCTTCAATGCTAAGCTACAAGAAACAATAAGAAGTGAGTAGATCTAGATATTAAACCAAAATACTTTCAAATAAATAACTAGAAGCTCACTAGATCTATAATACTACTATCATAAACCTATCCAAGCAAAATACTTTGCTTCGTATCCCTACTATAGATCTCTAAGCTAAGTATGCATAAGAAGAATACAAAGGAACAAGATCACCTCAACAAAGCAATGGCACCAAGAAGACTCTCAACACCATATGTCCTCCAAAGATTTCCTTTATTCAATAGCAAGCTTGAGCAAATACTTGCCACAAGCTTGAGAGAAGAGAAAGAGCAAAAGAGAGCAAGAGCAAGGAGTGGGAGAGGAGAGATTTTGGCATGGTAACAATAAACCGAGAATAGATGAGAAATGAGGGAGGAGAAGGCCTTTATTTATACTTGGGAGCCAAGAGTGACCCCTCTTGGATGCTTTCCAAGTGTTATTCCTTTAAGAGAGATTGAGCATCTCAAGGAGGGGCGCAACTCTAGTGTTTTGGTAGCTTTTAGGGTTTTGGTAAATGAGTGAGGGGTGAGGTGGCACCTTTTTGACTTTGTCCAACAAGATATTAGACCAAGGGGGGCGCACTTAGGGAGAAAGGGAGTTTCCCCCTTTAATTTCTAATTTTTCATGACTTTCTCTCCAAGTGGGGTGCAACTTCCCTAGGGGGGATGATGAAATGATGTGATGGCTAGGTGAGGGGGTGAAATAAAGTTAGGAAAGGGGTTTGGCTAACTTAGGAAAGGGGTTAGGCATCTTCTCCCACTCTTTCTCTAACCTTTTTGCTCATTTTTACTAAAAATTGACATTTTGACTTTGTCAATTAAGCAATTAAATTGCTGACTCTAGACTGACTTAGACTCCTCATGGAAAATGATCTAGCAAAACTTGTCCAATTGAGCTGAAACTTGGTCCAAGGGTGTAAGGGGTCTCATTCCATTTCTTTTGAGTACAAATACCCCTATCAAAAATCCCAAGGACCTAGTTTTTTTACATTTTTACATAAAAAATAATTAAAATTACCATTAAATGGGTAATTTTAAAAAATTAAAAAAAACTACTTAGACTCGACGGAATTCTGCAAGACTTTAGGAGATGTCTAACATGGTCATTTACAATATTCCTAGACCTTAGTCACCCATAGGGCTCGATCATTAGAACACCTTTCACCACTTTGGAGGATTATTATGGGAGTGAAAAACTCAAGGGTAATTAAAAAGGTTGATTAGGCCAAATTAATTATCTGAGGAAAAAAACACTCGATGAAAGGAATTCCCTAATGATAAAGTCATAGGCAACTAACCTACAATATGATCCATGCAGACTCATTACATTATTATCCCACGCAGGGGAGCGGAAATTCCAATTACAAAATGAAGTGCTGAGGCCAAAAGTGCCTTGTAGAACCAACAAGTCTTCAACTTCATTGCACCATTAGGTACATATCTTCATGGCACATGGAGTTGACCCCCTAGTTGAAATAGGTGGCCAACAGTCCCTCTGAGATATTCTCAAGATGTGCTTTGCTGCCACCCAGTGTCTCTATCTCGGTTCAGCCATGAACTGAGTCATTGCAATCACTGCATAGCATATATTTGGCCTGGTATGGATCATATACATCAATGATCCAATCAACTTCCTATACATGGTGGGATCCACCAAATGTGAACCTATATCGGAATCATGCAGCTTCCTCAGGTTGGTAATCATCGGAGTAGACATGGATCTACAATCCATCATACCAAACCTCTTTAACACATCCACTGTGTATTTTCCTTCTGCCAGAAATATCTCGCCCTGCCTTTGCCACACTTCCAATCCTAGGAAGTAATGCATCAAGCCTAAGTCTTTCATCTCGAATTCTAAGATTAGCTCCCTTTTATACCAGGCTATTGGCCCTTCATCTCCTGTTAGAAAGAGATCATCAACATACAAGATTAATATAACAGGTTGGTTCCCTCTTACCTTGAAGTACATGTTCGCATCAACATCACTTTTCTGAAAGCCCAGGCTTTTAAGCAAGCCATCAATTATGTCATACCAAACTCTGGGAGCCTGCTTAAGACCATACAAGGCCTTAGCTTGCATACATGAGTGCCTTTGTTATGTAGTGTAAAACCATCTGGTTGTTCCACAAAGACCTCCTGTTCAATATTTCCATTCAAGAACGTTGTTTTTGCATCCATCTGATGTAAATTCCAACCAAGAACTGAAGCTAATGCAATAATAGCTCGAATGGAGGTATACCTGGCTACAGGGGCAAGAGTCTCGTTGTAGTCAATTCCTTCTTTTTGAGTGAAGCCACTGGCAACAAATCTTGCTTTGAAATTTTCCACACTCCCATCAACTGCATGTTTGATCTTATAGATCCATTTGGAAGAGATCACTGATTTGTCCTTTGGCCTCGGCACAATGTCCCAGACTTTGTTCTTTAGAATAGACCTGTATTCCTCAAGCATGGCATCCTTCCATACTTGTAATTTATCTGCTTCTTCAAATGAAGAAGGTTCGACATCATTGATGTTGTTCATTGGTGCAACATAGCCTCCAAACCTGTGAGGCCTCTTACTTTCCCTGAAAGTTCCTTTGGGAGCAACTATCTTTTTTGCTTCATTCATTGTTTCTTTAATCCATCCTGGCTTCCTTTTGGCTGGAGGTTCTTCAAGAGTTCTTTCCAACTCTTCAGCAAGTTCTAGGGGCTCATCACTTGGTCCTTCATGAGGTTCCTCCCTCTGAACATCTGACTCTTCACTTTTAGAAGAGGGTGAAGTTGTCTGAACTGATTTTGAATCCTGTTGAAGCTCTCTGGATTTCTTGAATGCGGCTTCCTCATGGAAAGTCACATCCCTGCTTACCTTTATCTGCCTCTGACCTGGTACATAAATCCTATAAGCCTTGGAGTTCTCACTGTACCCCACAAAACCCCTTTCTTTCTTGAGGGTTCCATCTTTGTCCTTTTCTCCTTAGGGACATGAATATATACAGGACATCCAAATATCCTTAGATGCCCTACTTCAGGTTTGATTCTTGAGAAGACCTCTTCAGGAGTCTAGTCTTTCAAGATAGCATGTGGACACCTGTTCTGAATATACACTACAATGGAGGTAGCTTCTGCCCATAAAGAACTTGGGAGATCCTGGTCAAACATCATGGCTTTTGCTACCTCACAAATTATCTTGTTTTTCCTCTCAGCAACACCATTTTGCTAAGGGTTATCTGGCACGGTCAAATGTCTCTTGATTCTTGCTTCCTTGCAGAAATCCTCAAACTGGAGAGATTCAAACTCTCCTCCATTGTCTGTTCTAAGGGTTTTGATGTGTTTCCCTGTTCGCTTTTCAATAAAAGCTTTATACTCTTTGAACTTATCAAATGTGTCACTTTTCGCTTTAAGAAAATAGATCCAACATTTTCTTGAATAATCATCAATAAAAATGACATAATACAAACAACCACTGAGTGAAGGAGATGACATGGGACCACATACATCAGAATGAACCAGATCTAAGATGCCCTGAGCTCTGCTGTCACTGCTAGGAAATGGTTTCTTTATATTTTTACCTAGCATGCATCCTTTACAAATTTCATTTTTACTAAGAGAAATAGAGGGCATGCCACATACCATATTTTGTAGATCTGTAAGTGCTTTGTAATGAAGATGTCCAAGTCTTCTGTGCCACAACTCGCTGGAGCTAGTCGCATCATGAGCTAATGCCTGAACTGACTGTCTTGTCACAACGTATAGTCCTCTGCGAGTCCCAATAGGTTATGTTGTACTAAAGTGGCTACCTTTAGCCCACATAAGCGCCTTCCTGTCCTTGAAGATGACCTAATATCCCTTGTCCTCAATGGTTGCAACTGATAGTAGATTCTTCTTGAGCCCTGGAACATATAATACTTCATCAACATGAAGCCTAGCCCCAGATTCCAATCTGAAGGAGATAGAGCCTACTCCCTGTATCTTGTAACATTTGTCATCCTCAAGCTCAACCTGCTCTGCAAAAGATTTTGTCTTGAAATATGAGAGGATCTCCTTGTACCCTATCATGTGCTTTCATGCACCACTGTCTACTAACCAAGTTTTCGGCCCTGTGATAACTGTACTGGATAAAGTAGAAACCAGGTAATATTCTTTTCTATTTGTTCTCTCATTAGAAGGACTTTTCTGTTTTCTTTTGGATTCATCATCCTCAGCAGTTGCGCCATTATGTTTCCCTTTCCTTGGATTTTCTTCCTATACCAGTAGTCTTTAGCAAAATGACCCAACTTATTGCAACTAAAGCATTTAATCCTAGATGTATCAATACTCTTGCCTTTGAACATACCTTTGGTGTTTGACTTCCTTTGAGAGCCTTTCTGGAAAGTGACTTTCTTCTTTCCCTTGAATCTTGATGCTAATGCTGAATGCTCTTCTTTGGTTGGTTCTCTCCTGGTAGCAGTGCGACTCTTCTCTTGGAGGAAATCGTGCCATAACCTCTCAAACGTGGGCTGAATCTCTCTCCCACTCACACTGGATAAGAAAGTCTCCCATGAAGAAGGAGGACCATCAAATATGGCCTGTACTAAATCATCATCAACCACTATGACACTAGTGACCAAGAGTTGATCTCTGATCTGGGCTATCCTGGAACAAAAAAATGCTACTGATTCACCTTTCACCATCTTCAAATGCTTAAGCTTGTGCTTAAGTGTCCTCTTTTGACTTGGTGGCTGTTTCTCATATAGATTTACCAAGTTATCCATACAGTCCTTGGCAGTCATCAATGAAGTCATCACTAGCATTATACTGTCTTTGACAGAGTCAAAGATAATTTGCTTGGCCTTTGCTTGACTCTTCCTGAAGGCCGCTCTTCCTGTATTAGAGGTGGGTTCCTCCATTACTGTGGTCACATACTGCTCAAGATCATGTTCCTGCAATATATTCATTATCCTAAGCTTCCACACATTGAAGTTGGAAGCTCCTTCGAGCCTATCCTCGGCCCTGATTGAAATGGAGGATGCCATGGACCTCACGCTGGAAACTTGATCAAGCTTGCTTGGATCTGTGTGTACTTGCTGCTGCACTTCAACAAGCTCTGTTTCACACCCTATGCACTTCAACAAGCTCTGTTTCACACCCTAAGCTCTGATACCATGTTAAATTATGAGCTTGATTTAATACTGTAAGTACTTCTTTAAATTCTGACCATACTTTGAACTTAGCATAACATAATTCATAAACTAGAACGACAATAATCATAAGAATTTACCAGCATGCAATATCACAACACATGTACAAAACCCTATATAGGGAGAAAAACCCTAGCAAACAATCTCCTTTTATTGTTAATAATGTATGATCACTTACAAATATTCCACCATGAAATTCTGCTCTTATCGAGCTTGCCACTAAGACTTTGATGTGACTATGTGACTTGTAGAAGACTTAGAAACTTTGCTGATAAATACCTCTGATATAGACTAGCACTGTGGAAGAGGTTTTGCACAACTTAGGTGCTAGTTTTCTGTCTGTTTCTGGACTGATATACACCATCCTTGTTGGTGTATTTTGCTGCCCTCAAACAAAAGGATTTGCTGCCTTCTAACACTGATATTTATGCTGCTTGCTAACACTGTTATGTGCTGCCTCCTAACTCTGATATGCGCTGCCTGCTAACTGATATACGTGCAGCCAGCTAGCTCTGTCTCCCTCACACTGCATAACACACTTGCTGCTCACCCACACGCTCCAAAACCTTGTGTGTAGAATGAGGGTTGACCTCTTCATATAAAGGCATGGAGAGGTGAAGGAAGAAGGCTCGAATTAGAAGCTTGAGTGCATGCTTTCATAACTCGACTTTACACTTCAGAAAATAGATCTTGGACATAAGTTCGAAAATAGAACTTGACTTTACACTTCAGTTACAACTCACCCTTGACTTGACAATGCATGTCATGCCAACACAACAAGTGACTCGACCTTGACTGGATATGCATGCGGACTACTCAACATGCACATGGCATGCATGCATGCAACTTGTCATGCATGCAACTCGTCATCATGCATGCAACATGCAACTAAACATGCAACATGCATGCATGCAATATGCAACATGCAACAAACTTGACAACTTTGACTTTGACCTAGACATGCAACTTTGACTTTTACAACTCGACTCTTTACATGGCAATTCAAATTTCTTCATGGTGGATTATGTCATACGTGCCAACGCACTAAATCAATACATTTACATCATTTGCAATATCAGGAAGATTGTTTGTTTCTAGCTCATAGGAATTTTATGTTCAACCTAACTTTTGCTAGATGCCTTGACTTTTGCTCATGGCTTACAAGGCTTGACTAGGCTCATAGAGGTTGTACGTTCCCCCTGACTTTTTCCCTAGTCTGTCTATGCTCACAGAGCTTGTACGTTCCCCCTGACTTTTGCACTAGACTGTCAATGGTCGCAGAGGTTGTACGTTCCCCCTGACTTTTGCACTAGACTGTCAATGGTCGCAGAGGTTGTACGTTCCCCCTGACTTTTGCATTAGACTTGCATCTTGACTCACAAGATCATAGAGCATCTTGTTCGTCTCGACTTTTGGTTTGACTCACAGAGGTTGTACATTCCCCCTGGCTTTTGTCAATACCTCACAGGACTGGTTGATTCGCCAAATCTCCCTGGCTAGCCTTAGGGTGGCCCATATGGCCTCTCATTGGAGAATGATTGTCGTTACTGCCAAATTTAACGGAGGTCGCATAAGGTGTATGCCAGGCATAGCCGCTTCAGCAAACAACCCGTCTCATACACCTACGCAAGTTTTTTCTGAGGGACTGTGTCAAAAGCTTTAGCCAAATCCACAAAGAATAAAAAGAAAACAGTACCTTTCCCTCGTGCTTTTTCATCAGCAACTCTGGGGGTTTCCGAATGGTCAATGGTTGAGTGCTCAGGCTGAAAAACCGCTTAAGAAGGAGACCTGAACTTGTTTTCTTCTTGTTGTGAATCATTCTTCTGATTTTACAGTGCGTGAAATATTTTGTTGCCAACTTATTTCTGCTTGCTGTCTGCATAACTCTTCTGCTCACTTCATTCCAGTCATGAAGTGCTGCATCTGATAAATTGTTCTCTCTTGTTCTATTATATAGTTCACTACACTGGCTCCTTGTTGAATTCGGCAGCTGTATCCTCCTGTTCCAATAAAATGTGATGTACCATTACAAATCAATTGGTCATAGCAGCTGCATTATGATAGGAAATGCTTACCCGTAACTGTGATGCCCCCTGTATCAGCTGAAATCCTGGTCCAACTCTTCCCTTTTATTTCCATATCAAGTTTTTCCATCCAGCTGTGATCTTTATGAACATATTTAAAAATGTAGCATGCAGAACTATGAGATTCCAGAGGACAATAATGTAAATTTTCAAAAATAGTAAAGCAATAGATGTTTTGTACAGTTTCGTAGCTCTCTACTTTGCACTATTTAAGTCCTTACAGATGGTTTCTGCATCTGCTCTCCACTTGCAGTTTCAGACCTTTTCTCCCCCAGTTTAGTGATTTCAATTGGATTAGATATACTCGTCCTCGAGGGTTTGGCTGAATGGGAGCCGTTCCATACTGTAAGGCGTCTAGCTAAGCAATATGGGGGTGGCTTGGCCCAGGTTCGATTTCCTCCCTTACCCGAGAGT
>CBVK0102089398.1:0-12939 GCA_900067695.1 Picea abies | reverse complement strand
GATCTCAGGTGGCATCTAGAAAATGCTTGCCAAGTTTCCGATTCCACTGATATAAAAAAAAGAAATTGGATTAGATATACGGAAAGTCATCGTATCATCCCTCATGGAAAGATGAATAGACTTATGGTGCTACTGGGATATATAGATAGCTGGTTCTCCTTTAAATTAGTTCATTCTTTTGCGGATTCATCCTTAACGTTCTATTTGTTCCTTGTGTAGCACATCTGGTTGTTTTCACATTCCCTGAGGTCTGTTTCCTTAAAGTTTGTACTCTGGCATCCATACCTGTGGCATCTGTGTTGGTATGAAGGGAATTTCAGACATACAAGGACGTGTGTGGCAACTTGTTGCATTTGAAACTTGTAGCAGTATTTTCCAGGACAAAAATGTGACATTCAATGAAGGTTGTTTGATGCAGTTATACTTGAGCCATTTGTGTCAATTGAAAACCCTTGTAACAATTAGCAACAAAGGACTAAATTTGAAATCACTGCAAACTACTTCAAAAGCAATGAATATTGACACCATTACATATATCAACTGTAATGATCTCTGCATGTGTTAGATAGCATTCCCCATCTGTGAGAATGATTAGGATATTTGTAATTTTATGATTATGAACAGTCAATTTGGTATCTTAAATTCAAGGTTTGAATTCTAACATTCCTCTGCTCTCGATTGTACAAGCATCTAAGAGCACTAATACCAATATAAGGAAAGCAGAAAGAAAAAACAAATTACATTAGCAGATGCATATGACCAAATGCAGGTAATGAATGTGTAAGTGCAAATATTTTTCAAATTGATATCGAGGCTAAGTGCTCAAAGCATCTCCTGTGCTATCTGATGCAGAATTTACATAACTCAAAAGTAGAGTATAGAATTAGAGTATCCTAAGGTACATCATGGCTAGTCTGGTGATCAAGGTGGTAAGAAGAAGCTAAGTCCGTTGGCAAGAGCCATCCACTGAAGGGTAATACAGAATTGAGCCCTTATGGGAGTGTTGCTACCTGACCCTTAAGGCTTGCCAACCAAAGTAAGGTAGTCCACTCTACATACTGTATGAGCTAGATTTTATGCTAATAATTCCTAGGCACTGGTCTATTCTGGATCAGATATGGAAACAGCTTGATGTCCTTTGTGAAGAAGGTGGTATCTTTGTTTGCATTTAGCATGAAAATTGAAGGTTCTTAAGGTTATGTAATTCTCAAGGTTATGTAAGATGCTATTAATGGGGTTGTTTTTCCTTATAAGGCCATCTCTCTTTGAAGTTGAGTTGAGCAAGCATTCCTATCTCTATCAGATTTCTTGATATTTTTATATTGTGCCAAGATTTTGCTGATGGCATATTATATTAGTTAATGGCTGCTCACACATGCTATGTGGACTGTTGCCGCCTGATTTGCACCTCGGGTTAGCGTGGAGAAATATTAATCCACTGGGAGCAACCTTGGGGGAAAGTTTCAAGTTGAGATACTATCACCTCTACTCTCAACTTCTCCGTCTAGGCCAACTCCTAGCGAAGCCAAGGGGGGTAGTCCCTAAGAAAATGATCTAAGGCTTTTAATCTAAGAATGATAAAAAGAACTTCTAGGAGTTAATATGATGAAACAAAATTTATAACAGCAACATATAACTCAAATATAATTAAAGGATAGACCTTGTCAATACATGCAAAGAGTCATTCGCTTTTATAACATACTCCAAATATAGATGATTTGAATAGTAAATGCTTTGAAGTAAAATAATCCAATCAGATAGATGAAAGTAAAGACCAGTGCAGGAAAAGTAAATGTGATGTTTTGAATATGTCGCGTTTATTTTATCTTGCGTATTTTATTATTTGTGGAAGAATAGTATATTAGTCTGGGATAAAAGTGAAGTGGGGATTAAAATCGGGGTCCCCACACTTTGTGTGAAAAAGTGTTTATGTGGCCTATCTTACCTGCTAATCTTGGGTTCTGATAGACTTGCCGACCGGGTGTGTCGTAGGTCCAATGGGGAGAGAACCTCGATCTCAAAGTTTCCCCCTGACTTAACACACTCCACCCAGGGTAGAGGTCTTAGACATTAGCACAATAAGATAAATTTTCCTAATTAAAACTAGCATGTGTCAACTACTCCCTTTCTGATCCCCAATGGCCACTTTGCGTAGTCACAATGGGAAGAGCATACTAGGGTTTATAGCCAATTGGTTTATTTCCAATATATAACAAAAATGAAACTATTCTAGCAATTAGTGTTCTAGATGGATGATACATGCAAGGTGGATCTAAGCTAGAATTTAAAAAAAAACTACTCTAAATTATGGTTTATTTTATCAGTAAGTTAGGTGATGTGAGTTCTTTTTATCTTTTTTAGGAGAAACTTAAGCAAAAATCTGAAAGTAATCACAGCAAGAGAAAAGACACCGACACCGGTCCCCCTACGGGGACAAGGCAAGGCAATGTGTAGCCTATGCCGCTTTATTGAAATGATTACAACTCTTCTTCTTTGTGAGAATGCACATTGATCCTTTATGGTTCAGGATCAATGGCTTACAAGTTTTCAACAATTTTTCTCAAGGCAAGAAGGTGCCCAACTGCTTCAAGGGTTTCTGAGTAAGGTTAAATGTTCATAAATTCGCCAGAATCTCCTCTTGTACCTCTTACTTCTGCATAAAAAACAACAAACAATTAGTCATACAAGATGCCCAAAAACACTTTCAAAGTGTTTTGGAACCCCCCTAACAAATTGGAAAAAATCTAAGTAAAAATTATGGCAAGCCAACATAAAAGGAACTAAGGAGAGGAAGCTAAAAAGCTAACCCCCTTAGGATCTTTCTTTGCTGATATTAAATCAGCAAAGCAATGACACTTACAACTTGCCAAATATTCAGTTAATGACCCAGTAAAATTGCACAGCTTCTAACCTACTAATTTTACTTTGAAATACTAGTTAAAAGCAAACAAATTTGAAGTAGATCTAGCTAAAAATGAATTCGTTTTATAATAATAAAGCCTCCAAAGCCTTTTTTATTCCAATAGAAGATAGATAGATTACAATGTATCACAAGTAAACTCTTAGCAAAATTCCAACTCTCTTACAAGAGGTAGGTCGTCTCTATTAAATAGCCAAGTGAGTGGTTAGGGTTTCCTTAATGAGAAGGCGAGTCATCCTTGAGTGAATAGCGAGTTGTGAAAGCAAAAAGATTGGAAAGGTTTAGGTGGATGGTGAGTGGTAAAAGAAAAAATGATGAGTTAAGTTGAGTGGTGAAAGCAAACGGTGGATGTTTCTTATTCAAGAAATGCGTGTGAGTTGGCCCATGCGACTTTCCTGGCAAGTGGGACGTATGAGTGGGATAGAAAAGCACTTTAGTGGAAATGGAAACAATGGCTAGACTCAAGTCGACTCAAGGATAAGTGATTTCTCATTTTAGGAAAGATCCAACAACTCTCTTTAAGACTTAATGATGCAGCCCCCCCTTCCCTCCTAGGGGTCCTGCGACCTCCCGGTCAAGGATCTTCAATTTTCTGAGCCGAATTGGCTCCTCGAGACCCTACTAGCTCCCAATTTGGTTTAACACAGGCCCTTCTTGTCACCTTAGGCGCAGGTCGTATGGAACTCGCGGGCCCTTTTCTTAGCGCTCTTTAAAATTTGAATTTTGCGGGTGCTAGCTCCTTCTGCTAGCCCCTCTCCACACACGACCTTGGGCTATGACCTGGGGCTAAACCTTGAAAGGCGCTTCGGACTTCGGTGTTCGGGAGTTCCGAGCGTTCCAACTCCTTTTCCTCCCAAAGTGTTTCACACCGGAAGCAACAGATTGAGCGCCACGTGCTCCAACAATTGGCGGCTGGAATTTTCCCTCTGCGATCTGACGACACGCGTCCACTTCAGATCAACGACCACGATCTCCTTCGCTAGATCGACCTTTAGGAGTTTTTGGATACTTTGCCTCGCCTTTCTTCTGAAGGGCTTTTCCTAAGAAGCTCGTGGATCTCCGCCACGTGTCCTCTCTGGATCCGACGGTTCAGATCTCCTCGCTCTTCGCGACTTCGTGAAAGTGGCTCTTGCTCCACACAAGACTTTAGGAGTTCTTTCTCACGAACTCTCCAATCTGCTGCCACGTATCCTCGCTGCAACCAACGGCTGGGATTACTTCGTGGCTTGAGGACTTCGGCGATCCCTGCTCCTCAAACACTTTAAAACCTTCGAACCATGAAGGGTCGAAAGACTCCATGACTAACCTCCGTGCAACTCTCCCAGATCTGACGGTCTGGAATGATCCCGCTTCCTCCTGAATGGATCTTGCTCGTTAATTTATGAAATCTTAAAGGGCTTCTCCCTATTGAAGATTTCTCTCTCGCTATCCCTTCTGAGCTTGTTCCTCCTCATAACTGCTAACTCCTCAGAGCGTTTTCTTCGACTCTTAGTCGAAATTGACCCTGTGCACGCTCTGCAACAAGTTTTCCTCTACGACTTAGCTTCTTTGTGGGTGACTGCCCACACCTTGCAACAGTTCTTCACACTCTTTTGCAAATACTCTTAAGTTACTCCTCCTGAGCTTCTGAGTCAAGAGACTCTGTCGACGCACTCCTTGCAGACAATATGCACTCTTTGCATACAAAGCCCTAAGTTATCTCTCTTGGACTTGTTCCTCCTCGACACTCTGAACTTCTCAAAATGACTTCTTCGATACTTAGCCAAATTTCGACACTGCGCACACCTTGCGACAGGCTTCCTTCAACTTAACTCTTGATGGGCGACTGTGCACTCCTTGCAACAGTTCTTATACGACCCAATTGTTCCTCTTGAACAATATGACTCTGAGTGTGTTTCTGCCTACACACACTTTGAAGCTATCCCTTCTGAACTTTTGAGTCAAAACAGACTCTGTCAACGCACATCTTGCGAACACTTATGCACTCTTTGCAAACAAAAGTTTCATGTTGTCTCTTCTGAGCTTCTGAGTCGAAACAGACTCTGTCAACGCACACCTTGCGGACACTATGCACTCCTTGCATAGGCTCGTAGAAGAGAAACAATTGAAACTTATCTAATATCTCACAGATTCATACATTCAACCATGTAAATGCATTCATAACATAAGAACAAGTAATAACAAAGAATTGCAAGTAAACAGAAAGCCTACCATTCGTTCATTTAGATAGACACAGTAACAACAACGCCAAACATTTGGATCAACGCTTCTCTGTTATATTCATTCAAATGATATGTACATGGACTCATACAATGCTCTCCAGCATCTCAACAACTCTTAGCTTCAAATAGCTTTTAGCAACAATAATCTTAGCGACACTACTCTTCAACAACCTTCAACTAAATTGCAAGAACAACCACATTTGGGCAACAATACATTTATTTATACAATAGGGCTTGTTATCCCTGATATCTAGGGATAACTAGGAGATCATGTCTCGAGGCCCACATGATCGAGGTGACAGTGGGTGGGGGAAGCTCCTGTTACGCCGGTTTATGCCCCTTGACTCAAGCTTTTCTAACCTTTCCTACAAACCGTGCGATAACAGGGCTCTTAGAGCTTTCCCTCCGACTACCTTAATGCTATCCTATCAAAATAAAAGCTTTCAACTACTAAGGATTTATTTCAATAAATGATCGAGACAGATAGATAAGAGCAAACACTTCGAATTTGTACTGCAAGCTACTACATTAAAAGAAAATACACTCCCCATCGATCTCATGCGATGGTTCAGCTCCTAAGCATTAAAGATGTTCTTAAATTACAATCTTTTCAAGATATCTCCATGATATGCCCTTCTTAAATTCAAAAATCACTTCAAAATGCACGCTAGGGCGCTGAGTTGTCTTCCACTTGTGCTTAGATGACGATGCTCCTGCATCATACTCCCCTAGACAAAAATTCATGGACTCTTGTCCATGAGCTCTTGCACTGATTTTCCATGCTTCTGAATATCTGCTTCATTTACCCAACCAGCGTCTTCTATTGGGTGTCCTTTCCACTTTACCAAATACTCAAAATAAGTCTTTCTCCCGGTCTTCCTACCAGTTTTCTGATCTATGATCTTCTCCATCTGCCGCTTTTCTGCTACACGCATTTGCTTCTCCCACTGGATCTCTTTTTGATCTTCTGACTCCCTGGTGTTATCTTCCCTGTAAGGATCAGGTCTGAAATGTTGAATATGGGTGATATACCCACATCTTTTGGCAGCTCTATCTCATAAGCATTTTCATCAAATTTTCTTAGGATCTTGCATGGTCCTATCTTCTTCAGCTTCAGCTTGTTATATGTTCCTCTTGGGAACCTTTCCTTCTTGAGATGTGCTAGAACTTGATCTCCCACTTCAAATTGAAGTTTTCTCCTATGCTGATCAACTCTGCGTTTGTATTCTCCACTGCTGTTCTGCAACTGCTCTTTGATCTGATTATGAAGCTTTTGCATTTATGCAGCGAAGTCTTCTGCTCCAACGCTTTTGAATTCATTCTGCTCCAGATCTCGCAACTCTGTTACTCCTCTTGGCTTCATCCCATATACTATTTGAAATGGGCTCTTCCCTTGACTTGTTTGGTGAGTCATTGTATGCAAACTTTGCTTGTGACAAAATTTGATCCCACTGGCTATGATGTTCAGTGACCAGACTCCTAAGCGAATTTCCTAAACTCCGATTTACCACCTCAGTCTGTCCATCCGTTTGAGGGTGATATGCTGAACTAAAAGACAGTTCTGTCCCCAACTTCTTCCACAATGTTCTCAAGAAATGACCAACAAATTTAGTGTCTCTGTTTGAGACAATACTCTTGGGCAACCCATGAAGTCTCACAACTTCCTTGAAAAACAGATTTTCAATGTGCGTTGCATCATTAGTCTTCTGGCATGGGATAAAGTGTGCCATCTTTGAAAATTTATTAACTACCACAAATATGGAATCACTTCCTCTTTGTGTCCTTCGCAATCCCAACACGAAATCCATGCTTATTGCGTCCCAAGGCCTATCTGGAATAGGCAATGGTTGATACAACCTAGTGTTCTGTTTCTTTCCTTTTGCATATTGGCAAATCTTACATCTCTTCACAAATTTCTTCACTTCTGCCCTCATACTTGGCCAATAGTATGAACTGTTCAATTGTGCAAATGTCTTGTCATGGCTAAAACGTCCAGCTAGACCTCCACTATGTTTTTCCTTTAGCAGATTTTCTCTCATCGAGCACTTTGGTATGCACAATTGACAACCTTTAAACAACAATCCATCTTGAATCAAATACTCTGACTACTGGCTTCTGTCTCTGAGCACAGGATTTGCACATGCTTCATATGCCTCTTTAAAATTTGGATCATCACAATACATCTCCTTAAGGTGTTCAAACCCCTAAGGTTTTCACTTGAAATTCTTGCAGAATCAGACATCTCCTGCTCAATGCATCAACAACCTTGTTAGCATTACCAGAAATATGTTTAATGACAAAAGTGAAATTTTTCATAAACTCTATCCACTTAGCATGTCTCTGATTTAACTTCTCCTGTCTGGTTATGAATTGTAAAGCCTAATTATCGCTATACAAAACAAATTCTTTTGGAACAAGGTAGTGCCTCCATTTCTTCAAGGCTTGAATTATTGCATAAAATTCTTTATCATATGTGGAGTACTTTCTCTTAGTGTCATTCAGCTTCTCACTGAAATATGCAACATGCCTATTATCTTGGCTCAAGACTGCTCCAATTGCAACTCCACTAGCATCACATTTTACTTGAAATGTCTTCCCGAAATCTGGCAAGACCAGAATCGATTGTTCTGTTATCTTCTTCTTCAATATCCTGAAGCTTTTCTCAGCGTCTTTTGTCCACTTAAAAGACTTGTGTCTCTTCTTCACTGTATCTAATATTGGTGCACAAATTCCACTAAAATTTCTAATGAACTTCCGATAAAAACTCGCTAATCCATGGAAGCTTCTCACCTCAAATATGCTTCTTGGCGATGGCCATTCTCTAATTGCTCTCACCTTCTTTGGATCCATCTTCAATTCATTTGAAGAGATTACAAAACCCATGTAAATGAGTTCTGTCTTCATAAAAGAGGATTTCTTCAGATTTATCAACAACTTCTCCTGCCGCAATCTTCTCATCACTAATGTTAAGTGCCTCAAATGCTCTTCTTCAGTTTTACTGAAGACTAATATATCATCCAGATATACAATCACAAACTTACCAATAAAATCCTTCAATACCTCATAAAAGTACTCGGGGAATTTGTTAAGCCAAATGGCATAACAAGCCACTCATGCAAGCCTTCATTTGTTTTGAAGGATGTTTTCCACTCATCACCTTCTCTCATTCTTATCTGGTGATATCCACTCTTCAGGTATATCTTTGAAAAATAATTTGCTCCACTCAAACAATCCATTAAGTCATCCATCCTTGGTAAAGGAAATCTGTACCTGATGGTGATCTTGTTTATGGCTCTTGAGTCTGTACACATTCTTCATCTTCCATCCTTTTTCGGACTCAACACAATTGGTACTGCGCATGGACTCAAACTTTCTCTGACTAACCCTTTGTCCATCAAATCCCGGACTTGTCTCTTTACTTCCTCATTCTCTTAAGGTGTCAATCTGTACGCTGCTTTGTTCGACGGACTTGCTCCTGGTATTAGATCAATGTGATGGATGATACCCCTGATGGGTGGCAATGAGGTAGGTAACTCATCCACTACTATGTCAGAAAAATTCTCTAACAGCTCCTGAATTTCCCTAGGTAGATCATCCATAGAAGTACTTGTAAGGACAACTCTGGGTTTCCTTACCACAACAAATTGCATCTCCCGTTCCTTCTTGACTTCACTCAAGAGTTCCTTCCCACTCATGAGAAGTATACTTGTGTTGGCTTCTTCCTTTACTTTCTTTTCCTCAATTGGCAGTAACATGTGTGTCCTACCATTCTTCTCCAAGGTATACGTATTTTTTCTCCCATCATGAATGACATTTCTGTCATACTGCCATGGTCTTCCCAACAAAACATGACATACATCCATGGGAATCACATCACACAAAATCTCATCTCTATATCCTCCTATCTTAAATTCAACTAGGCATTGTTTAGTTACCATTACCTGGTGTCCTTTATGCAACCATGAGACTTTATATGGACTTGGATGTGTAGTTGTCTCTAGCACCAATTTCTCCACCATCTCTGTGGATACCAAGTTATCAGTGCTCCCACTGTTAATTATCACTTTGCAAACTTTGTCTTTAGTCTTGCAAGCAGTTCTGAACAAACTATTCCTCTGCACTGGTTTTTCAACCTCTGGCTCTGGCTTCAGGAGAACCTTCTTCATCATCAAAGATTTCCCATCTTCTGCACCTTCTGCCTCAACATTCCGCTTCTGTGCTTTCGAAATGTGAGCTTCACCTCCTCCTTTCTTTCTCTCGGGGCATTACCAAGACATGTGTTATGTCTTTCCACAAGCATAACACTTCACTTCTCCTCCTCTGCCTCTTCCTCTTCCTGGAAGAAAAGAGTTTCTTCCACCATACTGTCTCCCTCGGGAACTTCCTCCTCTTTCTGAGTGATTATGTGGTTTTCCAGTCTCAACCTTGGGCTTCTGTGCCTTATCATGGACAATTCCCTTGCCTCTGTTTAAACTTCTTCCTCTGCTTCGCTAGCTCTGTTTCCTGGCCAACTTTTCTTCTGCCTTCAGCGCAATCTGATAAGCGTCCTCCACTGTCCTCACTGTCATCATGTTGATTTCATCCTGGATTTCATATCTTAGGCCATTTATATACCTGGCAACCTTTTCATCATCTTTTTCTCTCTATCCAGCCTTGATGTTCAGCTTGTAGAACTCCTATGTGTATTCTTTCACGGTCATTCCTTTCTGTCTCAGGTTCTGCAACTTCCTGAACAGATTTATTTGATAGTCCTTGGGTATGAATTTAGCCTTCAGCTTGGCTACCATTTTGTCCCAATTCTTGATCTTTTGCTTGCCTTTGCATCTTCTGTCAGCCTGCAGTTCACCCCACCACAACACTGCATGTCCTTTTAATCTGGTGACAGCATGCTTCACCTTCTCCTCATCAACGTCTTCATAGTTGAAGCACTTTTCAATTGATCTTATCCAATCCAACAATTCTTTAGCATCTAAATTGCCTTCATACATCAGGATGTCTATCTTCGCTCTAGCTCCCAACTTGAAAACCGCTTTCAATAAGCGTTCTTCTGCAACATCTTCTCCTGCAGCTTCTTCAACTTCCACTTCTTCGTTCTCTGCATCACTGGCGTCTCTAACATTAGGTGCTCTCCTTTGTGCTGTCTCCATAGCATTTAACTTTGCACGAAGTTCTCTCATCTCCCTTTCCACAACTCGATTTGCTATAGGTGGCTCTGCATGTCTTCTAGGTGACATTGTGCTGGACTTTTCTCCCTTCCACAACTACCACTTGATGTATCTGATACCACTGGATGTTATCAGACTACCTCTTTTCACCTTCTCACCTTTGCCTGCTGTTTGCAAGCAAATTGCTGCTCTGATACCACTTGATGGTATCAACCAATCTCCTTTGTCTCCTGCCTGCTATCTGAAATAAGAAACAGGCTTTGATACCACTTGATGCAGCCCCCCCTTCCCTCTTAGGGTTTGTGTGACCTCTCGATCAAGGATCTTCAATTTTCTGAGACGAATTGGCTCCTTGGGACCCTGCTAGCCCCCAATTCAGTTTAACACAGGCCCTTCTTGTCACCTTAGGCGTAGGTCGTATGGAACTTGCGAGCCCTTTTATTAGCGCTCTTTAATCTTTGAATTTTGCAGGCGCTAGCTCCTTCTGCTAGCCCCTCTCCACAAGCGACCTCGGGCTATGACCTGGGGCTAAACCTTGAAAGGCGCTTCGGATTTCATCGTTTGGGAGTTTCGAACGTTCCAAATCCTTTTCCTCCCGAAGTGTTTCACACCCGAAGCGACAGATCGAGCGCCATGTGCTCCAACAATTAGCGGCTGGAATTTTCCCTCTGCGATCTGGCGACACGCTTCCACTTCAGATCAATGACCACGATTTCCTTCACTAGATCGGCCTTCGGGAGTTTTTAGATACTTCGCCTTCGCCTTTCGTTCGAAGGACTCTTCCTCCGAAGCTCGTGGATCTTCGCCACGTGTCCTCTCTGGATCCGATGGTCCAGATCTCTTCACTCTTTGCGACTTCGCGAAAGTGGCTCTTTCTCCACACAAGACTTCAGGAGTTCTTTCTCATGAACTCTCCAATCTGTTGCCACGTATCCTCGCTGCAACCAACGACTGAGATTACTTTGTGGTTTGAGGACTTCGAAGATCCCCGCTCCTCAAGCACTCTAAAACCTCCGAACCACGAAGGGTCGAAAGACTCCATGGCTAACCTCCGTGCAACTCTCCTAGATTTGACGGTCTGGAATGATCCCGCTTCCTCCTGAATGGATCTTGCTCATTAATTTATGAAATCTTAAAGGGCTTCTCCCTATTGAAAATTTCTCTCCCGTTATCCCGTCTGAGCTTGTTCCTCCTCAGAACTGCTAACTCCTCAGAGCGTTTTCTTCTACTCTTAGTCGAAATTGACCATGTGCACGCCTTGCAACAGGTTTTCCTCCATGACTTAGCTTCTTTGTGGGTGTTTGCGCACCCTTTGCAACAATTCTTCACACTCTTCTACAAATACTCTTAAGTTACTCCTTCTGAGCTTCTGAGTCAAGAGACTCAGTCGACACACTCCTTGCGGACAATATGCACTCTTTGCATACAAAGCCCTATGTTATCTCCCTTGGACTTATTCCTCCTCGACACTCTGAACTTCTCAGAATGACTTCTTCGATACTTAGCAAAATTTCAACCCTGCGCACACCTTGCGACATGCTTCCTTCAACTTAACTCTTGATGGGCGACTGTGCACTCCTTTCAACAGTTCTTATACGACCCAATTGTTCCTCCTAAACAATATGATTCTGAGTGTGTTTCTGCCTACACACACTTTCAAACTATCCCTTCTGAACTTTTGAGTCAAAACAGACTCTGTCAACGCACACCTTGCGGACACTTATGTACTCCTTGCAAACAAAAGTTTCACGTTGTCTCTTCTGAGCTTCTCAGTCGAAATAGACTGTCAACGCACACCTTGCGGACACTATGCAGTACTTGCACACGCTCGTAGAAGAAAAACAATTGAAACTTATCTAATATCTCACAGATTCATACATTCAACCATGTAAATGCATTCATAACATAAGAACAAGTAATAATAGAGAATTGCAAGTAAACAGAAAGCCTACCATTCATTCATTCAGATAGACACAGTAACAACAACACCAAACATTTGGATCAACGCTTCTCTGTTATATTTATTCAAATGATATGTACATGGACTCATACAATGCTCTCCAACATCTCAACAACACTTAGTTTGAAATAGCTTTCAACAGTAATAATCTTAGCGACACTACTCTTTAGCAACCTTCAACTAAATTGCAAGAACAACCACATTTGGGCAACACTACATTTATTTATACAAGAGGGCTCAGAGAGCTTTCCCTCCAACTACCTTAATGCTATCCTATCGAAATAAAAGCTTTCAACTACTAAGGATTTATTACAATAAATGATTGAGACAGACAGATAAGAGCAAACGCTTCGAATTTGTATTGCAAGCTATTACATTAAAAGAAAATACACTCCCCATTGATCTTCATGCGATGGTTCAACTCCTAAGCATTAAAAATGTTCTTAAATTACAATCTTTTCAAGATATCTCCATGATATGCCCTTCTTAAATTAAAAAATCACTTCAAAATGCACGCTAGGGCGTTGAGCTGTCTTCCACTTGCACTTAGTTGACGTTGCTCCTGCATCACTTAAGACAAAAAGAACATGTGGGAGACATTTTTCCTTATTTTAAGGAATCTTGATTTTCCTTTTAATTGTCTTTTATTTGGCTAATTTCGAGAGAAATTAA
>CBVK0102089353.1:0-13114 GCA_900067695.1 Picea abies | reverse complement strand
ATACAGCTTGAGTGGGCGTAATGGTTAAGAACATGTGTTTCCTCTTAAGAGGTCAAAAGTTCAAATCTAGAGGGGGGTAGGGTATGTATACCTCCGTAGACTTTACCAGTCAAATCGCTAGGCGGAGGGGGTCCCTTGTCCCATAAACAAGGGGGTCTCATACATCAATTAGGTGTCTGGCTTGGCTGTGACCTTAAAAATGAATTATTATTATTATTATTATTATTATATATTAATGGTGGTCCCAAAGGCATGTCGACCGTCAACTAGCAACAACCACTTTATAAAAGTGGTTGATATACACCGATTGATGCCATTAGTTTGGAAAGATGAATAAATGGTGGTTGCCATTGAAACAAATTGTAATTATACGAATGACTGTCATAAGTACTTAGGAAAAGGCAATTATGGCGACTGCGATTGTAGGTGTATGGTAGATATGGTAGTGGTACAAATGTAAATTTAATAATGTAAAATGTAAAAAGTGAATAGTGAAGTAAATTCACAATTTCAAGTAATTTTGTTAATCATTTGAACGTGGCAATTAGATGGTCACACAATAATTTTTCTTAATTATATTAAGTAAATGTTAAAAAGTAAACAGGTTAACGAACGCCTTTAAAAATGCTAGAAAGTTATGAACATGAGATCTCATTCATTGATTTGGAAGGACGACAAAGAATATGCCAACATCTTCAATTGATAACCATATGATTGGAATTTATGGTTAAAAGATCATTAAATGTGCCCATCTCCAATAAGTGTATGCCTTTCGATGTAATTACTTATAATATATTCTACTCCACTAACTACCTAATTCGATTAAAATTAAAAATAAATCAAATAATAATAATAATACATGCATTAATTAGTTTCAAAAGGATTTAGCAATAACACACTTTAATTAATAAAATTTAATGAATAGTATAAAAGACAAACCTTTTGACATTTATACATTAGTTTTAATTATATTAAAATTTAAAAATAATTTAAATATTAATCAATAATAAGACATGAATTAATTAACTTTAAAAGATACACATATATATTTGTAATTTAGCATATATATATAGAATATTACGTCCGGTTTAAATTGTACACTACTTCCAAGGGAAGTTGAGCCACAATGATAAAAAATATTGGAACTGTTTTGTGTTCTATCTTTCTCCATCTAGGGACTTAACAAAGTATTGATAATTTAAAAAAGGAACATATCTATTGAGATCTAGAACTTGACTTCCTAGAGTTTGTAACAACATTACTATCGTAACGAAATATTAAACAAGATTTAGCAGTATAAATTGAATTGGTAGAGGTTCATCTTTGGATTAAAAGTTAAAACCAACATTGAGGATTAAAAGTTAAAACCAACATTGATTTAGGTAGGGGTAGCTTCCCTTCCTTGATTGACCTAGTAAACTTCCTCTATTTTATCTATCACCACCATTGTCTTTCCATGATTCTTTTCATTTTCCATTGTAGTCCTTCTTCTTATGATTCCTCATGTCTCGCCTCAAACAAGATTTATATGCTTGAAATGCATAAGTTCACGCTAGAGTCAATTGATTGTAGATTACAATTCCAAGGATGCCACTATAAATGGGAAAACATGGCAATACCATACCTGATTTCATGTCATCATCACCTAGCCCGAATACCCAATTGTTCTTGATTGTGGTTTTGGTGAGGTTTTCATTCAAGTTATTGGAATATAGGCTCTGTTGTTTGGATTTGAGTTTTGGAGCACAATAGTGTGTGGTTGTTTGCCCATGGTGTTTGGTTCCAAACAACATATTTATGGTTTGGATTTGAGTTTTGGAGTGCAATGCCATGTGTTGGTTTGTTGTTTGGTTGTTTTCCTATGTCCTTTGTTTATGTCGTGGGGTATTCATTTTCTTTAATTGCTACAAAGGTCATTTCAGTTTGGTTGTGGTGGTTCATTCTATTGTTGTTAGGCTGGTGGCCTTTCGTTGAGATCAATGTTAGCTAAGGTAATGTACATTACCAACCTATAGTGTTTTTAGCGATCTATGTTTATTTGTTGGTGGTTCTTTTGGGCTCAATTGTTTGCCCGCTAGTCAAAATGTTCTCCTGGTTATTTCTCCTGTGGGTTGTTTTCTTTGTGCTAGACTTTTGTGATTATTTCACCTTATGAGTTGTTTGCTATGTTTGGTGACAACATACCTATTGTTTGTATTTGGGTTATGAAGTGGAGTTCTATGTGGTGGTTTTCTCGTGGCATTTGGTTCCACCAACACCATATTCATTTTCTTGAGGTGTTGTATGGACATTTTTGTTTGCCCATGGTCATTTGTTCCGACGTTCTTTGTTGGTGGCCTTTGATTAAGGAAATTTTTTGTTGAGGTATGTGTACATTACAAGTTTGTAGTGTTATCAATGATCTAGGTTTATTCATAGGTGATTCTTTTGGGATTGGTGCTTTTCCTATTGGTTAGAATGTTCTCCTAATTATTGGGCCCATGGTTCAGTTGCCCCATGGTGGGTTTTCTATGGTTGCATTGTCTACTAGTTTTGTGTAATGGGTTTTTCGACCTATTGTTTGTTTGTTTTATGGTGGATTTTACAGGGTTGGTTTTTTTAATCGTCTGGTTTTTTTGTTTGGCTTGGTGTTTTTAGTTGGGTCTTCAATGCAATGGAACATAGCTTTATATAGATGGGGAATTTCATATTAAAATGCAATTTTTGAAATGGTATATATATGTGCCATGATTGGATGTTGTTTCAATTACATCTGGCTCCTTGATTGTATATGAGAATATGTCACTGGCTAGGGTTATTGTGCATTCAATGCTATTGAGTGTATTCAATGCTATGGGTTCAATTCTCCATAGAGCATTAAATAGAGCAAATCAATTTCTTTAATATGTTGCATGAGGCATTGGAGTTAGGTTGTGGTTATTGTTCTTGCTTTGTGGTTTATTATGTGGTTGGCATCTGAGTTTTGGAAACAATGAACTATTGTGCAGGGAAGTTTAGTTGGCCTTTGGTGGCTCTTTTTGTGGTTGTTTGTTGGTGGCATTTGGTTTTTCCATTGGGAAATCATTACTTTGGTGAGATGTTTGGGGCATTTCAATTTAGCCATGCTAGTTGTTTCTATTTTGTTTGCTAGTGGCTAATTTAGGCTATGGTGGTTGTTTGTCATGTGGTTTAGGGGGCAATTGGTTTACATGCTTTGTGTTATTTCCTCTATAATGCTACATAGGGAATCCAACTATCTCGGGTTTCCTTTTTTGCTTATTTTGGAGAAATTGTACTATTCAACAACGATTTTTGTGGGCAAGAGGGCTTAGTCATGGAAGAAACTTGATGTTTTACAGTGTTGTTGTCTTTGTTATCACCCAATCTAGAACTTGTGCAAATCCTTCACAAGATGCAAGACAAGTGTAACATACAGAAGCACTTTCCACTATCACCTAAGCAATTACTTGCCTTGTTTTAGTGAAGGATTGGGATCCAACACAAGGGATGATTCCCTAGAAACCTCAAGGAATCATATAGAAAGAATGAATCAAGTCTACGACCTCCTATCTTGGTTACTTGATTGTACCACCAACTAGGTCAAGGTTTAAGGTGAAGACAAGGTGGGAGTAAAGAAATTTTCATATTTATGTGTGAGTTGTTCTAAGAAAAATAAGTGATATTCACCAAGTCTAATAAGTCAAAAGAATCCCCCAAACACTACTTATCAAAGAAAAAGCTATGGATGTAATAAAACTTGCATAAAAAAATGATCACTTCAACAATATGACAAGTTATGATAGCATAAATATAGTAGTCCTAAAACCAATAAAATGCAATGAAAGATGGATGAAATGCAAGCTAAGACTAACACATTAAGTAATCAATGCTTGCTAAAAAGTAAAATGGCATGAAATTTTTTTAAAATGTGCAAGACATCAAGCCCTACTTGGGTGAAAACTACAACAATCATGCAAAAAATGATGTCTAAGAGTTATTCTAAGGTATAAAAGGCTATAAACCCTTGACATTAGTCTAGAAATGGTTGAGGGATGAAGATGGAATGCACTAAGACCTAAAACTAGCATAAGACATCAAAGAAAGAGAGGGTTAGGGTTTTAAAGGTCACTTTTAAAGAGAATAAACTAGTTTTGTCTAGCTCCATGGGCATATAGAGTCAAGAAATGCAAATTCTTTGGGGAGCAAAGGCAAGAGAAAACTCAAGAATCAAACCATGGGGATTCCACTCACAAGCCCTAGATATTGATTCTTTAGAAAAGAAACTTATGGGAGTCCACTACAAGCCCTAAGAGGTCATATTATGTCTTCTTAAGGCCTTTAATAAGAGACAAGATGGATCTTAGGTAAAAACCCTAAAGGAGTCCACTCACAAGCTCGAGAATTTTGGCCTATAAGGATAATATTAGGGGATTCCACTCACAAGCCCTAAAAATACCCTTATGTCACTTAACATTATTTAAATGAATGAAAATAAAGGAATGGAGCTCACTACAAGACTTCCTATGGTTTCAAAACAAATTTTATCCAAGAAAGACAAGATAACATGCAAATTACCACCACTTTGATATAACATTTACTTAATAAATCAAGAATAAACCACCAAATAATTGAAAAGAGTTCTTGCTAGTCAAATCATTGGGCATGAAATAAACCCTAAACATGAAATCATTCATAATAAACTTGCAAATAATCTACTATGTCATCTCCAAGAAAGTGTGCATAAGTTCTCCATGATGAACAAGAGAGTAAACAAATGAGAGAAGTGATTCACCACAAGATCAGTTTTGATTTACAAATGAGGAAACCCTCAAGTATAAAAATGAGACAAGCCTAGTGCCTCATCTCTCTAAAGACCCTAAAATCATAATAATCCATGATACAAGGTGGATAGGTTGTATGTCGACCCCCAAAATAACCTCCAAAACAAAGATAAAATGTTAATACATCAAAACATCCTCTTAAAGTCCCACACATGTGAGTGCAAGAGGCTTCAAGAGGGTGAAATCATCTTCTCAAGGGGCATAAAGGCACCAAAGCTCATGTCCATCTCTAAAAGGTGAAAATCATCACGAAGGTCACATCCCCCAATCAATGAGGTCACATATCATCATCAACCAAGTGCCAACTCATCATCCATGTGCTAGTTTGGCTCAAGAAAAAGTCACACCTCACTTAAGCATGATGTCATCATCATGTGCACAACGTACCAAGCTCCTAGGGTGATTTCATGGTGGATAATGGATCCATAACCTTTCTAAAGGGGTGCATAATCATGATCAAGGGTAGTGGGGTCAATCCAAACCCTAACATCCTCAAAGGGTGCAACGTCCAAGTGTATGGGATTCCTACCCTTTGAGTGGCACAACATGATATATCTACAACAACCAAGCTCATCAATGCAACATATAAGGTCTAGGAGTTGTTGGGAGATGTATCAAATCATGCCAATTCATCAAGAAGCCTAACGCTCATCATCAGGGGCATAACATCCTCTATACCGTGTGCAACATCCTCAGTACAAGCATCAAAATGTCACTAACAAGACCATCTATAAGGGTGTATCATCATCAAGCAAGGTTCACATAATCAAGTAAGACCAACTATTACAAGATACAAGAGTCATTAGAGTCATACAAAGTAAGCCACAATCTAATACAAGAGCCATGTAAGCAATTCACATTAGGTAGCTTCTTCATACTTCACACTAGCTTAAGAATTTAATCAATTTTCCAAGTTTAGGTATGGTAGGACCATCACAAGACCCTATTAGGCGTGTCAGTACCCAAGTAGAGGAGTATTTCCCAAGAAACCCTTCAAAGTGTAAGTATAAGTGAATGACATGGTATGGGGTTTACTTCATGGTCATGGTGTCATTGACATGCAAGGCCACATGTGGGTTCATCTCCATGAGTGCCTTTGTAGAGGGAGTTCTTGGTGCTTGAGTTACCCTTTCCTCGACATTGTCTGTATTTTGAACCCCTTCTTTCATTTTGATATTCATTTATTGCTTTGCAAGTCTCCTTTTCATATCCATACATTGATTTTTATTGGGATTAATTCCTTTTAATTTGATATGCATTTTTTCATTAAGACTTGGGGTGATTGCCTCATAGGGAGGGGGCAGAGCTCAAGATGACTTTTGGCATTCAATTTTTCATTTTTCATCCCAGTATTCCCTTTTTATAACATGTTTTTTTATTCTTTTTACCAACTGCATCAACCTCGGGCATTCTAGCCCCTTCTTCTCATAGGAGGGTGAAGGCACAAACCTTTTTGGGATACATGTAACAATTATTTCGAAAATATAGTACAACATAAGTAAAATAGATGGAATGTTTTAAGTATGGAAGGGAATGGTACATTACCCTTATGAAGGTCTCCTAGTAGTATCGTTGTTCCCCAAGAGTGACAACACTAGGCTAGGACACATATTATGGACACCAAGGTGAAAAAAGGAAATACTCATAACTTCCAAGCATCATGATCCATTATTTGATTTCAACCCACGATCCTCACCTAAATTCCTAATGCATTAATTGTAACACTTTATATGAAACAATGACTAATGTACCTCATGTGTATCGGGCTACCATCATCAGATGAACCATGACGATCAAGTGAATGAGTTGAACAATGATGATGGGGGAGGAATTTGAGGGGATGTTATATATGGAGAATGTTGATAATCATCTATGTGATCATTGTATGCAATGTATATCATGAGACGTGATCTCCTCTAGTTACCCCTAGGTGAGGGGGTACAACAATATTGTTGTTTCAAGTGGTTGTTGTGTTTGAGGTAAACATCAATAATAGTTACTTTTCTATTGCATGTGGACATTTGTGGGTTACTATTGTTGATTTGCCTATAAACATTTTTTTTTCCAGTAGTTAGAGTTGGAAAAGTGCTATTGTTATTTAGCTTGATATTGCATAGTGTTTGTTATGCTTGCTTCGTAGGGATTTTGTGGGTGAGGATTTAGGTGTGGAAGAAATCACATGCTTTGTAGTCTTATAGTAATCCAAAATCACAAGAAAGCAACTCCTAATATTCCCTATTTGAGATAATTATTATGTCCCTGCAGGGGACATATAATAGTAGCCTCCAATGATTAATCCCTAGCATACATGGGGTAGTCAATACAACAAACTTTGGTAAACTTTGGTTTTGCAATGTTTTGGAGATTTTGTATTTAAAAACAAATTTTGCAAATTGTTTTATCTACTTCATGATTGGATGCTCTAATAGTGACATTGGCTTCATGGATTATAGTTGAGGAGGTGGAAACAGGTTGATGCTATTGTGCATTCAGTGTTGACTAGTGTACTCATTACTTTGCACTGTAGTGAATACACCACATTGATTGATTTGCTATGTATATTTGGGCTAGGTGATGGTTGTTGTTCTTGATTTGTGGTTTTTGTGAGGTTTGAATTCGAGTTCTTAGAGCACAAGCTCTATTGTTTGGATTTGAGTTCTAGAGTGCAAGAGTGTCTGGTGGTATGTTGCGTGGTTGTTTTCCCATCACATTTGGTTCCAATGCAACATATATGTGGTCTGGATTTGAGTTTTGGAGTGAAGTGTCATGCAATGGTTTGTTGTCTGGATATTTTCCTATGCCCTTTCATTCCATTTCAGGGTATTCATTTTCTTGAGGTGTTACTGCTAGCACTGAGAGTTTCCCTTCGACTACAAGAGGATAATCCCAATACCCATCAAAATATTGTGGATTAAAATGGTGTGAGTGGGTGAGTAAGCGAGACTTTAAAGAAAGGAAAGACAACAAAGATCATTGCAGATCAATGATGGGCCATTGGGCTATGGATTCATAAATAGTCTGCTCAATGAAGGCATTTAAGCTCCGTATCAGACAAAGGATTTAAGTGGTGATGGGAAGGAGAAAGACAAAAAGTGTTTGAGTGATGAAACATGAAAAATGGGCAAGATGATAGTAGATCCTCCATTGCCTCAGGAATCCATAGATAAGAAGGATGCCACATCCAGACAAGAAGAAAAACAACCAGCATCTGATGAACCATGAAAAATGGGCATGATAGTAGCACATCCTCCACCACCTCAGGAATCCATATCTCAGAGAGATTACATCCAGACAAGAAAGAAAATAGGAAATGTCTGAGCAACCATGAAAGATGGGAAGATAGCAACAGATCCTCCACCGCCTCAGGAATCCATAGATTAGAGGGATGCTACATCCAGAAAAGAAGAAAAGAAACCAACATCTAATGAACCATGAAAAATGGGCATGATAGGAGTAGATCCTCCAACACCTCAGGAATCCATCAATCAACGAGATTAAAATCAGACGAGAAAGAAAACAAGAAATGAAAATTAAGAAGACGGTATGATATAACAACTTAAAGGAATATTCATTAACATAATAATTTACAATCCAGGCCCTCAGGATTACAACAAAAATACATTCATAACATCTCTCAAAGCTTCCCCCGGTTTGGGCCAAAACTACCCCCCCCAATCAAAATATAAACTCATCTATTTATATCGTCTCAGTTCACCACTGCCAAGAGTGTGATCTGGCCATTTCCTTCAAATATTTACGTCTGAGCAGCCTTCTATCAAACTGTGCATGTATCCTTATGTCAGACGCGAGTTCAGATCAGCATAAGCCTGCAGGAAAAATCGTCCATTGTGGTACCTCAGGCTGACAGTTCTGTCTCCATGCCCAGACCCTTTACGCCTGCTATTTATGGAGTGAGTCGAGGTTTCAACCACTAGTCCTTTTTCATTAACTGAATCCTCCTCAGGATCGGGACGAGGTTCAATTCCTAAGGGGGACGCCACACATTTCTCTTGGATTTGACGTTATATAAGCACATGATTGCGGGGCCGTCAAAGGAGGTTTGTATCCACATCTCTTTTGAGCCAGCAATTCACACGAGGTTCAATTCCTAAGGGGGACGCCACACATTTCTCTTGGATTTGACGTTATATAAGCACATGATTGCGGGGCCGTCAAAGGTGGTTTGGATCCACACCACTTTTGAGCCCACAATTCACCACCTCCTACCATGTAGCACTTTCGCCATACCACGGTTTTAATTGTGGGACCACTCAAGAATTTTATCATTTGAGCATGTTGTGTCCCTACAATGAAACATGGCCATTGATATAGTCATGTTCTGCAATCTGGGCAACCTTGCCAATTTAGCGTCCCCGCTGAATTTTATCCGACTGCCAACTTTAGGATCATTCTAACTGCGCTTGGAGATTGTGCTAATTTCGAAGCTGAACAAGAACACTTCCTGGAGGATGATATGATGTGGTGGTTTGAAATCATTATGATGGCATGTCATGAGAGTGCCACATGTCTGAATTGATGACTACCACGTACTTTGGCACTTCAAATCTCAGGGGTGGTTTGCATGTAGAGTTGGAGCTCTAAAGTGAATGACAATAGTCGATCTGAGGAGGACACGCGGCAGGGAATTGTGGACTCTGGTAGAAACTACTTCGGAGGAAAATGAGAGAGGGGAATTATTGAAACTCCCAAAGCCCGAAATCATGAAGTAAATCGTGACCATCCACTCCTGAGGATGCATGGCGCCTGATATGAAATTTCGGGTCAAAACACTTTGGAGGAAAATAAGAAGGGAAGCCCCGAAACTCTTGGGGCCCAAAATCCCTAAGTAAACTACCACCGTTGGATTTGGATGGACACATGTCAACGATCGGTAGAATTCGAGAGAAAACACTCTAGATGAAAGCGAGAGGGGAGAAGCCAAAACTCCCGAATCCCAAAGTCCCGAAGTAAATCATGACCATCCGATGGAAAAGGATGCATGGTGCCTGATATTTAACTCTAGGGCTTCTGTCTGGCGCTATTTATCGTGCAACTTTGACATGTCGAATACACGTGAGCTGTTGATCTGAACTGCTCCTTGGATCTCCGTTGTTGGAAAAATAAACCCTCCCACTGCTTGTATTTTAAGCCCGAAATGGGTTGCTTTGAATGTTGCACTTGGATACTTCCTGTGCAAACCACGAACTTGGACGACTTGCTGCCCTTGACAACTATATGTGATAAAATTGGCTCCACAGGGGATGACATGCTCCCTCTGAGCTTCCAAGAACGCACAGTTCCAGTGCCTTAGCTATTGGGCTATGGAGTTGAGCACAAAATATTTCATTGAGGACAATGACCGATATGTACGCTACTTAATCTGCAAAAAGAAAGAAAACACACATGCTCCTGAAGGAGCTTATATATGTACAATCCTAGACTAATTGACTTTTACAATAGGACAGGTGACAACAAACTTCCACCAGAGCCACTCAAGTAACATCCTAACAGAAAACTTTCTTACTCTGCCACTGATCAACAAGAGATAATAAAACTGTGACAACAAAATAATTACATTTTTCATATTTCCTCCTAATGACGAAGGTGAGATAAGGCTTGGAGGCTTCAATACATGGAGGAAACGTAACTCCATGTACTCCCTTACAGGTTCATAGAATAGGTGAAAAAACCCACAATATTGGTAATAGAAGGCCTACTCTGTTTTATAGCTGCTCACACATGGTTGAATTTCTATGGCAAGCACATGTGAGTGAAAGGCTGATGCATGTTGATTAATTCTGGGTGATACTTGCTCATTTGCAGGTGTTGGACAGGAGATAAGTTGCACATTTAGCTCTTCCTTTTCTTCTTCATGGATCTCCTAAGGATCAGAGTCATAATCATCATACACAGGAACCATGCTACAAGTTTCCAAAGGATCCATGAAAAAGCTCTGCTCTTCATCATCTTCATTGGGATATTCATCAAAAATGGGTTGTTTTCGGTCAGTTTTTGTAACAACTTCTTCATCATAAGCAGGGCTGCCAAAAACATATTTTTCAGGGACAAAAATATCCTCTGCATTATCTTCACAAGAGAAGCAAACAACATATGCCTTCAATTCTGAAAAGCTAGGAAAAAAAAAGAGAAATCTTCCCTAGTTCTTTTAACTAGCTTATCATCTATCTCAGCTCCATACTCAGGAGAAATATCTATTGCAAAAAACATTTTCTCTTCGATATCCGAATTTTCAAAATAGACATGTTGATCTTCATGAACATCTAAAACAACAGATACATCTAAAATGATGCCATATGTTTCTGTGTTATTGTTATCATAATGAATACCATTCAACACCTCTAGATCTTCATAGCAAATGCTTTCTTCCACAATAAATGATTCATCACAAATCTGGCTTTCGTGACTAGCAGAATACTTATGAAACAAAGAAAAATCACCACAACAATTTTCATAAAGATACTTAGCTGGAAAATAATCTTTACAAAGCGAATTGAAGCTGCATGAAAACTTGTCAAAGAGTTGATGCTTGCAACGGGAAGAGATCGACACCAATCAAGAGCAATTCCCTTTAATGAATATCTGAAAATATTAATCTGAACATCTTCATGCACGATATGAAGTTGATGAATAAAATCATGAAAATAGAGCAAGTGTTCAGTTGGTACCTCCCACTCTTTTCCTTGAAATTTAAGAAGGTTACTTCCCCATTCATCTCTACTAGGTAGTGGGTTAGGGAAACCAACTATGTTTGAAAAATCATAGAAAACAAACCTCTGAGCTAAGACTTTATCCATTTCAAACCAGTGGAGTCGCCAATCGATTTCGGAATAATGGAGTCACCATTGGATTCTTTAACCATGGAGTCGCCACGTGAAAGATGAGCAGTCAAAATAATGTGCCTAGCTTCAATTCACCATCTAAAATTGAATCTTTTCGTTGTCATTCTCCCAGGAAAGATGTCTTCACTTTCTTCCCCGACAACGATGCCAAGAATGTTAGCACTGAGAGTCACCTTCCGACTACAAGAGGATAATCGCAGTACCCATCAAAATATTGTGGATTAAAATGGTGTGAGTGGGTGAGTCAGTGAGACTTTAAAGAAAGGAAAGACAACAAAGATCATTACAGATTAGTGATGGCCATTGGGCTATGGAGTCATAAACAATCTACTCAATAAAGGCATTTAAGCTCCCTATCAGACAAAGGATTTAAGTGGTGATGGGAAGGGGAAAGATAGAAAGTGTATGAGTGATGAAACATGAAAAATGGGAAAGATGACAGTAGATCCTCCACTGCCTTAGGAATCCACAGATCAGAGGGATGCCACATCTAGACAAGAAGAAAAACAACCAGCGTCTGATGAAACATGAAAAATGGGCATGATAGCAATAGATCCTCCACCACCTCAAGAATCCATAGCTCAGAGAGATTACATCCAAACAAGAAAGAAAATGGGAAATGTCTTAGCAACCATGAAAGATGGGCAAGATAGCAATAGATCCTCCACCGCCTTAGGAATCCATAGATCAGAGGGATGCTACATCCAGACAATAAGAAAAACAACCAGCTTCTGATGAACCATGAAAAATGGGCATGATAGCAGCAGATCCTCCACCACCTCAGGAATCCATCAATCAACGAGATTACAATCAGACGAGAAATAAAATAAGAAATGAAAACTAAGAAGACAGACTGATATAACAACTTAAAGGAATATTCATTAACATAACAATTTACAATCCAGGCCCTCAGGATTACAACAAAAAAACAACTTAAAGTAATATTCATTAACATAACAATTTACAATCCAGGCCCTCAGGATTACAACAAAAATACCTTCATAACAACTCTCAAAGCTTTCCCCGATATGGGCCAAAACTACCCCCCCCAATCAAAATATAAACTCATCTATTTATATCGACTGAGTTCACCATTGCCAAGAGTGTGATCTAGACATTTAATTCAAAGCTTTACATCTGAACAACCTTCTATCAGACCGTGCATGTATCCTTCTATAAGACGCAAGTTCAGATCAGCATGGGCCTGCAGGAAAAATCGTCCATCGTGGTACCTTGAGCTGACAGTTCTATCTCCACGCCTAGACCCTTTACGCCTGATATTTATGGAGTGAGTTGAGGTTTCAACCACCAGTCCTTTTTCATTAACTGAATCCTCCTCGGGATCAGGACGAGGCTCAATGCCTAAGGGGGCCGCCACGTCCTGCTCTTGGATTTGACGTTATATAAGCACATGATTGCGGGGCCATCAAAGGC
>CBVK0102089351.1:0-11698 GCA_900067695.1 Picea abies | reverse complement strand
AATAAGGCCCTCTGTGCAAGATTGCATAGGGTGAGGCAAATCTTGTTGTAACAATTGTGAGAAGTCATCAATGGAAGGGAGTGCATACTTGGCCCCTAAAAATGAGCAAGTCAGAAAAATCATGAGATCACTATGAACCAACTCAAGGAGTGTTGTAGCATGCAAGGATTTTCCTTTTGGAAAAGGATCTTGATGTTTTTTTCCAAGAACACATCCTAGACAATCTCCATCAATAAAAGAAACTTTAGGAAGTCCATGAATCAAGTTTTTTGTGCTAAACTGCTGCAAGTATTTGTAGTTTAGATGTCCAAATATTTCATTCCAAATCCTACTCAAAATCAACATGTGTAATGGAAGAGGAAGCCAAAAAATTCTCCAAACTAGAAAACTTGTATAATTTGGAGCTATGATCAAGTTTTCTTGCAGCAACAATATTGTAAGGATATTGCAATTCTCAAATGAATAAATAATTAGGAGAGAACACTATTTTTTTCACATCACTAGAATGGAAAATATGATAAATTGAGAGTAATTAGCAAAGATGTTAGGAACAATAAGAACATTATTGACATATAACTATACAGTGCCCGATCCTAAAACATCAAGTTGTGTAGAGTCTCCAATGACAATATGAGAAATGCTACAATCAAATGTTGAAGGAAATAGCTTATTGGATGAGTCATGTGATGAGATGCACCTAAATCAAATATCCATATATCTGAAGATGCATACAAGGCCCAAGTATATAAGATTCCCTTTAGTACTTATTGAAAAAGGTTTGAACACATAAATTTTGTGTTGTTTCATGTCTTTCTTCAATGCCTCAAGTATCTTCCAACATTTTGATTCTGTATTCCCTGGAACACCACAAAAGCTACAAGTTTCATCTATTTTTTTCTTCTTTTTCTTAGAGGAAGACTCAACAAACTTGGAAGGTGGATATTTTTTTTTTGTTGTTGTTGTGGTTTAGAGGGAGTCTCACCATCTTGTGCAAAATATTTATTATTTTTGTATGACCCTTTCTTCCTAACTTTGGAGGTATGGGACAAAAGAGATTGCTTGTTGGAGCTTGAAATGGAATCAATTTGCATAATCTTGGATTTTTACCTTGTGAGGGGCTCACAAAAAAACTCAAAAGAAGTCATTTTAAATTCATCTTCTATTTCATCCATCATTGAGTAAAATGTATAAGAAAATACCCTATAAGGACCTTTCAATTTGGATAGAATAAGGAAAATTAACTCATCATCGGATTTGTTTTTTCCACACCTTTTAATCTATTCCACCAATGAGCTAAATTTGGAAAGATAATATTCAATAGGCGCATGCTCATCACGCACAAGAAATGACAATTTTGTTTCCAATTACAATGCTTGGAATTCATTATCTTTACCAAAAAAGGAAGCCAACTTGTCTCAAATTGATTTTGGGATTTTACAATCAACAATGTGGAACAATAAACTATATGGCACATGCAAGGCAATGATACCAATGGATTCATCCAGTTTTTTGCGATAAGAGAACCTCTCAATTTCTTTGGTGAATATGGGTTGAGTCTCAGCTAACATTTTCCAAAGCCATTTTGATTGCATAAAAAATTACATCTTCAATTTCCATGTGTGATAGTTATGGGGATTTAAGAGATCAATATTCCTAGGCTCCTCCTTTTACATTTGAGAATATAAAAACAAAACACCGATATGTGTCTATGTGAATTTGAAAATTACAACAATGAAGTTCAAGCTCGAACACAAAGAGCTCTAAAGAATAATGGATTCTAGATTTGGAAAAATAACTTCAGCAAGGAATGGATATTGATAGCATCTCCAACCTTGATAAAATAAAGGCTATTCTGACTCCAATTAAAAAATCTTGAATCAATCAAAAAAGAATTGAAAAACTTCTTACCTTCTATCTGGATTTCCATGGAAAATTTAGTGTAACAAAACACAGCAAGTAACACATAGATTCCTGAAATAAGATAAGACGATAGGACTATAGAACTGACTATCTATTTGGAATATAATCCTATTAGGAAAAATATACCAACACCAATAATAGTGTCTGTGACTCTCACCCTCAATGACTAGCTGAAATTTACCTTTCTTCTCAATACTAAAGATTACAAAGGCACCATCACATTTTTTGGAGCCAATACAATCCTTACTAAATACACAAATATATCAATGGTTGGTGACACCTATAATTTTGATTCAATTTGAAAGAAAAACATCTTCGAAGAAATGAACTTTACATATTCAATATAAATGAATCATTTTTCAAAAGTTGTAGATTCGATTGGAAAACAAAACATCTTCCCAGATAAAATCAGATTAAATATTGAAGTATGTCAATCTTCTAGATCAATTTTGAAAAAAAAATAAGAGTGATTGGTGTTGGCTATAACTTTGTAGTGTTGAATGGGAATGCAAATGTCTCGAGGTAAATAATCAGTACTGAGTCCTGCAACAAATTATTTCTTGATGTGGAAGATTTAACGAGAAACTTGTGATGAAGAGTCATTGGAAGATTTAAGAGACATCTTGGACCATCATCATTATGACAAAATTCTCAAGCCCGACCCTATTAGAATCCTTCATGTTAGCATATGAACCTCTGAGAGAACAAAACCTGCAACATCCACTTGAAGACAGAACAAAAAAAAATAGGAAGAATAAAACTTGATACCATGTTGAGCATTAAGTCGTAATTCATGGCACATTAACCCTTAATTCGTGCATTTTACATTAGTATTGTTATTTTATTTATGTTGACTTGGGTCCATTAGTTGTAATTGTACGTCGTAGTCTCCTATATATACCAAGGAGACCTTTTCATTTGGAATCATATTGTAATTGTGAATTCATATGATGTATAAGGAGTTTTCCCCCTCGAAGAGGATTATTATCTTAATTTCTCTCTTTTTCAAGGCGTTGAGTACTTATTCTGAGGTTTTCATGCTATTTTTATATTTGGTTCTTAACATTTGGTTTTAGAGCTAGACAATCCCTGGGACTGGCTTCTTCAAAACAAGTCTTCTTGGAATTTTCTCTACAAATGTTTTTTTGGAAGGCTTGAGGATATGTAATTTCCATGGTGTAGAGGATACATATAGAGATAACTTGGGTCAAAATTTTATATATTGTTTTGTTATATTTTTGGAGATAAATTGTCTTCAAGTTAGGGTTTTTGACAAGTCCTGAAACTAGTCCGAGACAAGTCTTCTTGGAATTTGCGCTCCCAATTTGTTTCGTCTTGGTTTCAATCTCTAAAATTTTTACAGTAAGAAGGAGGAATAGTAAATTATATTTTTTACAAATTTAAGACCTTGATTCGTTCTACTCTAAATGTTATTCCCTGAGGAAATTAGGGTTTTTGGCTAGTCCATATTTCTGTCTAAAACAAGTGTTCATGGGACAATTGTTATATATGAAGGTACAAAACTCCAAATTGAGTGAGAAATGTTCCATTGGTTAGGGTACGGACCTAATTTGTACTGATACTAATTTCAAATTTTGAAGTGAAGATAGTGACACATGGCAATCTGTACAAGTTTGCTCGCCTGAAAGGGAAAAACATCAGCACATCTTGGGAAATTTATCATAAAATTATATTTGAGAATCCAATATTGTTCTAACTTGTGGGGTTGGAAAGAATACACATTATGATACCTCAGGTATAAATTGTAGACTTAAAAGGGCCTAAATTGCATAGATACAATAAAAGAAAGGTCAACTAGCATAACAGTGTCAAATTCAGGATTTTAAAAGGTGTTTTTTGTTTTTGGAAGTTTGCATATATTTTGGCTAGAAGATCCAATTGGGGTGATTCAAAAGGTGGAATAAAGTGGGATAAAAGGAGTATCACATAAATTTGGGAGAATATTAGTCTTTTTTAGGTACACACATATTCCTATGTCTTTAAACATAGGAGTTGTCGTTACTTGTTAGGGCTACAACCCATGCACTGTGTGGTTCTTCCACAAACATAGAGTATATTGGAAGGTCCCTTTCGAATGGTTGAACATTAGGCATCACTACTACATATTTGAGCTCCCATGTACCTCGCGTATATCAGGAGACCCACTAGAATCTTGAGAACAATTGAGTAAATTATTTGGTCATCTTGTTTCTATAGTACACCAAGAAAAACACTCGGGGAGATCACTCTCTAGTACCTAGGTAATTAGATAGTATGAATAAGGGCATGGTCAAGCATACTTAGTTAGTTCCTTGAGATATTGAGCCGATTATTATTGTTGGACCCCACATGTATATCAGAGAGCTATATCCCCTAACGCTCCCTTTTCTCTGATGAACTCTACCTAATCCAATTAGGAATTTTTATCTTGTAGTGATACTTGGACAACATGCCACCAAAAAAGGGAACTTCTACACCAAATAAGCCCTTTGAAAGTCCTACTTGGACTCTTGATGAAGGTGAAGAAATGCACAAGGACATGGATGATTTACAAAAGAAGGAAGTAAACAAAGATGAACTACAAAGGATGATGGATTCAACTAAATCTAATCTAGAAGAGATGATGGATACTAAGATGGATGGATTAAAAGAGGAGATCATGGAAGGGTTGAAAAAGTTTATAATGGAGAGGCCACCTGAAAGTGACAATGTATCCTATAAAATTCATGATGAGGACACAAGGAAGATGAATTAGGACTGGATAAACTCCAACTTTGGGTTGAATACCAACCACTTTCCTAATATCGATATGAGAAATTTTGATGGAAAGTATCCAATCACATGGATACTCCAAATGGAGCAGTGCTTTGATCTACATGATGTGCCTAAAAAATAAAAGGTATCAGTTTTTGTGGTATCTATGGCTTTATTCTCGCAAATCACTTGTCACTTTGACAATTTTCATGGAATAAATGATAGCACACTATGAGGATACAAGAACCAATACCTTCTTCAACCAATTTATAAATATCAAGCAAAAGGGTTCAGTTGTGGAGTAGATTGAAAACTTCCAAAGATTGAATATAAAGGTAACAAATATTCCATATGAGAACCTAATTGTTGTCTTCATAGGAAATTTAAAGCATAACATTCAACATGAGGTTCACCTTTGGGAACCCAAATAATTTGAGAATGTGTTCAGGTTTGCGAGAAATGTTGAAAGTAAAAATCTGGCTATCGCTACTAGAAGGACCACCCTTAACATCTATCGAGAGAATGATGTTCCTTCATCTAAACCACCTCAACCTACAAGGTTAAAACCTTAAAAATTGGAGGAAAGAAAAGAAAAAGGTTTATTCTTTAATTATGACAACAAGTACAGTAAGGGGCATAAGTGTGGTGAGAATAAATTATTCTACATAGATTGTGAAGAGGAAGGAGAACAAGAACACGAACAAGAACCATCTCAAGATGAATATGTAGAAGAGATTTATTCTGAAGAGATGACTCCCACCATATCATGTCATGAATTGGCTATAATTATCATTCCTCAAATCCCCAATATTGAAGGATATATCAAAATGAAAAAGGTAATAGTGTTAATTGATTTTGGTAGTACTTGTAATTTCATTCAATGCAAATTAACCAAAGATCTCAATTTCTTTGTATATCCAGCACCAGAGTTTCAAGCAATGATTTCAAATGGAGAAACTATCAATTGCTCAGGAAATTTTCATAATATCAATATTACTATGGTGGAATATGTAATGAATAGTCCAATTATTTATATACCCATGGGTGATGTTGATGTCGTACTAGGGGTCCAATGGTTACAATCATTGAGAACCGTGGATTTTAATTTTCAAGAACTTTTCATGAAATTTTCATTGGAGGGAAAGGAATTCGAGTTAAAGGGTATCATAGGGAAACCCATTAAGGTGGTAAGATCTAATGGCATGAAAAAATTATTGAAAAGGGGCATCAATGTGTAATCATAAAACTATTCTCACTAGATGTTCAAACATCTAAGCCATCTATTACTCTAGATCTCTAAGGGATCATTGATAATCACTCCAAAGTATTTGAAGATATTCCTAGAGGTATCCCACCCAATCATGATGATGATAATTCTATTCACTTAATTCCTAGGAGTGCTCCTCCTAACATCAAGCCTTACATATACCCTTATGCCTAGAAGAGTGAAATTGAGCGTATGGTTGAATAAATGTTAGAGGTTGTCATTATTATACCTAGCCAAAGTTATTACTCTGTACTGGTGGTAATGGAAATCAATAAAGAGGGCTCATGGCATATGTTATAGTCCAAAAATTCCCTTCCTATGCATACATGGCATTGGCCTTTCAACTTACATGTTTTTCCAAAATACTGCTGAGGCTTCCTCTTAAAAAACCATTTTTTGGAAAATGTACACACCCTGTTGAACGGATAGCTCACGTACACATGTGTGTTGAATACTATTTATCCCACATATATACACGAGATGAATGTTATTCATCCCACATTTACCTCCAAAAATTGCAAAAAATATAAAATTGCAAGGAATTTAGTGGAGTTTACGGGATATTAAAGGTTTCCCAAACATTTTATCCATTGTAGCATGTCCCCAAACCGAATAACCATATTTTTCTTATATAAAAATAGGTCTCAAGGTCTCATTTCAATACCAAGCAAAAGAATAAGAAAACTCTGCCAAAATCCCTTCCCCTTTCTATCCCAAGTTTTGCATCATTTTCTGAGTTTCCCCTCATGCCTTTTCTCCTTAAAAAACCCTTTTCCCTTTCCCAAGTGATAAGTTGGTTGTGAGAAGTTTGCATGGGATTCGAGCACTTGGAACCATGATAGAGGATATTGAACATGTTTCACGGAGTGATTATCAATGAAAGTCATAATTTTTATGATCTTAATGTTGAATAAAAAGAGTTATTTCCTGTCCCAAAACATTATGTTTTTATGGTTTTCTTGATTTATGCATTTATGTCTATATATGAACATTGAAAGTGATAAGTAGATATCATATATCTTGTAGCATTGTTTTTCTAAGTTTTTGTAGGTCAGCTTTGGGAGGAGACTAGCAATATAGGAAGTTTCCACAAGTAGCTCACGTACACATGTGTGTTGCATACTAGTTATCCCACATACATACATGAGATGAATGTTATTCATCCCACATTTACCTCCAAAAATTGCAAAAAATATAAAATTGCAAGGAATTCAATAGAGTTTATGGGATATTAAAGGTTTCCCAACCATTTTATCTATTGTAGCCTGTCCCCAATCCAAATAACCGTATTTTTGTAATATAAAAATAGTTCTCAAGGTCTCATTTCAATACCAAGAAAAAGAATAAGAAAACTCTGCCAAAATCCCTTCCCCTTTCTAGCCCAAGTTTTGCATCATTTTCGGAGTTTTGGCCTCAACATTCCCCTTAGGCCTTTTCTCCTTAGACAACCCTTTTCCCTTTCCCAAGTGATAAGTTGGTTGTGAGAAGTTTGCATGGGATTGGAGCACTTGGAGTCATGATAGAGGATCTTGAACATGGTTCACGGAGCTATTATCGATGAAGGTTATACTTTTTATGATCTTAATATTGAATAAAAAGAGTTATTTCCTATCCTGAAACATTATTTCTTTATGGTTTTCTTGATTTATGCATTTATGTCTATATATGAACATTGAAAGTGATAAGTAGATATCATATATCTTGTAGCATTGTTTTTCTAAGTTTTTGCAGGTCATCTTTGGGAGGAGACTAGCAATATAGGAAGTTTCAAGGGAGAAAGAGGTCTACACCAGCCACAAGGACCTAAGGTACACCTATTGACCTTATTTCCTCTCTCTTTTCATTATGTTTAGATATTTTTGGGGTAGCTTAGGAATATAAATGTCTTTTAAGAGAAGTCAATGATCTGCTTGTACCTAGACCTAGTATAAGAGGATTTTCCATGCTAGTAGAATTGGTGACTCCGTTGAGGATTCTCTCTAGGGTATTAGTGGGATATTTTGGTTTGATTTGATTTTTTCGGTTTATTTTTGAGTTTTCCAAATTTACTGAGTCAATTAGGGCCTCTGATAAACTTCAAGGTGCCTACCAGCCTTCCCTACCCAGTTTTCTGTCCAAACCCTTTTTCTTGTTGAAAATTTACAGAGGTGTACACGCCCTATTCTCTATACAATAGACGTGCATATGCATTTTTTATTATAAACAACCCACATACATACGCAGGCTAGTTGTACACAACATGTGGCTCTATGGTTTTGTATAATTTTTTCAAAATATTTTCCTTTTCTTTCAGGAAACTTGTGGGTCCCAGGTATTCCTAAGTTCCAGAAGCTTCTGTCATTTGGGGTTTAGAAATTTTGTAGGATTATATTGTTTATGAAATAAAAAAAAAGGATCCTCTTGTCTCTATGTGTATTCTGCAATTTATTTTGGCATATTTTGTTTGTTTTTCTTTTATTGGAAGAAAATATAAAAAATCTAGTTGTTTAGGTCTCTTTCTTTCTTTGCATTGCTTTGCATTGTTATTTGGAAAGGAAAATGAATTAGCGTAGGGTTGTGTTTTATTCTCATCTTGAAATCATTTCAAAAGAAAAATAAGAAAGAAAATCCTTTCAATTTCTCTTTTGTTTCATTAAAAAGTTTCAATATGTATTTTGCATGGAAAGGAGAAAATACTGCATCTTTTTGTTTGAAGGATTGCTTATGAATTTTTCTTGAAGATCTTTTTCATTTGTAGAATTAGTGTAAAGTCTTATTTTCCAGTGTTCTAATTAATTTCTTTTTCACAAGGGTCTCAAACAACATAAGTTTCACTTCCGTTACTTGGGTAAGAAAATCCCCTAAAACGAACATTCTAATCTAAAATATATTAGTAACACTTTTTCTAGGGTTCACCGATAGCTTATGCTAGGGCCTTGGATTAGGTGTGGAGAGGTAAATTATTCGAGGGCAACCAAAAATTAACTTAGGTGTTTGTGCTAGGGTGTGAAAAAAACACCTTGTAATTACTCAATCCGGGAAGATCCTCTCACATAGGAGTCAAACATGAGGTCATGTGGAGGATGGTGATGGAGATATCCACTCCTGATCCCAACAAAGTGTTTGGGAGAGTGTGTATTGGGGTGAATCATGTAGCATTGCTGGCCCAACTCGCGTTAGACCTATGATACACTTGGATCCATACAAGGTACTCTAAGAGTGATTATGTCCTTGTTGTGTTTCATTCCTTAGGAGGAACTTCAGGCTTAGTTACCCTGCCCATACACTCACTTGGTTGTCGATTGTACCCTTTGGTTGTTGATTACAAGTTGGTGGCCTAGTTTCCATTATATAGGTTGACACATGGGTGACTGTGAGGGGTGAATCAAGGTACCTGACGAAGAATATATACTCTTTGGGTGACACCCAAAGGGACCTTCACTCAGAGGTCTCAGTAACTGCTTCTCTTGGCTAGTCATTTTCCTTTGTGAGTGCTTTGGAAAATTAGGATTTCATCTCGTTGGGTTGGAATCATTCAGAAGGGTAGCTTTCTTGGTTTGTATCTTTTTAGGTTTTTCTTCTTAGTGGTGTGATATGTGCTCCCTAGTTTTCTATAGAGATCTATTCAGTCATTTCTTTGGGTCCCTAACATAAGGTGGTAGACCGCCCACTCTGACAGTTGTGACAAATTTTTGGTCTTCCACTTAGAAATGTGGAACCAACTCTTTATAGGTGTTGTTTTTTATACCACTGGTTTGCTAGAGTTAGTGTGTGAAAATTTTAAGGACTTGAACGATCCCATAAGGGAAGAACCTGTGCATAAGATCTTCATGGAAAACATTTACTAACGATACCAACCAAGGAACCCCTTCGCAAGGGGATTCTTTTGATTTTCCTTTCTTTGGAAATGTTGGTTTCCCTTTGATGGCCATGTTGTACATTCCTAGGTTGAATGTGGGACTACGAATTTTGTTAGGTACCATTCCAAATGTTTGTAATTCTCTTTATTATTATCAGATATGCACCTTATATCATGGGCATCATGTTGACGTTCCTTCATCAGAAAAGTATTCTCCTACTCCTTCTACCTTCTATGGTGAAAGTATAGATACTAGTAACCTAAAGTATAAACGAAATAGAAGAGGAGGAATATGAAGAAGAAATCACCAACCTATGCGAGTCATGTTGGATATAGGTTATCAACCTTTGCAAGTCATGTTGAATACCAACACTCGACCTCTACAAGCCATGATAGAGAAAAACGTCCAGTCACTGCTAGTCATACTGGAGATAGGTCTGTAGCCTCTGAGAGTCATGTTATTAACCAATTAACAACCTTTGCTAATCATGTTGGGGGTAAGAAACCAACCACTTCTAGTCATGCTGGGGGAATTGATTATGTTGAGAAACCTAGATGGATAACACATAAGCCTAATTTCCCTTGTAAGCTTCTCAAGGGAGATCACCATACTCATTTATGCCTTGGCCTTCCAGAGGCACAAATATTATAGTCCCTTTCTGCAAGCTCTTCTAATTCTGAGTCTTATGAGGTTTCCTCAAATTCTATTCAAACTTTGGCTGATGAAGTGGTCATGCCAATGCAATATTAGGCCGATCCCACTCTTATTTTGGGGGGTGATGTTCCTTTAGAACATGTTGTCTCACAGTCTATTCATCCAGTGGTTTAAGAAGTGGTTGTGTTGATGCAATTTTTGGTTGATCCCACTCTTCTCTTGAAGAGTGTAAATTCTACCAAAGTGTTCATGCCGATGCAATCGTCAACTAATCCCACACTTCTCTTGGAGAGTGTCGAGTCTACCAAAGTGATCACACTGATGAAATCTTTGGTTGATCCCACTCTTATCTTAGAGAGTGTCAAGTCTACCAAAGTGGTCACACTTATGGAATCTTCGAATGATCCCACTCTTCTCTTGGAGAGTGTCGAGTCTACCAAAGTGGTCACGTTGATGAAATATTTGGCTAATCCCACTCTTCTGATGGGAAGTGATGTGTCTACCAACTATGTTTTTAGCATTTCTAGTTTATTACTTTCAAAATAAGGGTGCATTCTGGTCACTTCGAGCACAACCCCTCCAAGTCCTAGGATGGTTTCCTTTGATTGGAATGACCTTGTTTAGCCTCACCTTACTTCTTATGCACCCTTTCAAATAAGGGTTAAATTTAATTAAAAAAACATTTACTGATGTATTGTGGATGAAGGAGCCTCCACAAGTATTTTATCCTCGTCAACTTGGAAATATTTGGGTTCTGTCGAGATTGTGTCTTCTTTGCATGAGATATTGTCTTTTGACAGAAATCCCATTGAGTATTTTGGGATTCTTCCTCAATTTCCTATATCGTTATATGGGAATATTTTCCTTTTCGATGTTATAGTGTTGCAAGGCCCGTTAGATTTCAATATGCTTCTTGGGCATGATTATGTATATTCTATAAATGTTGTGGTGTCTACACTCTTATGGGTGGTTCATTTCCATCACAATGGAAGCATTGTAACTATCGACCAACTAGCATATGATAATCACCATCCTAATTCGATGTTATTTCAGGATTCCCCTTTATATGTTCCTAGTGTTCATGTAGACTCTACCCGACAACGGATTAATTATGTGGCATCTTATCCTCGATGTTCAATTGCTCCTAAGAATGAAATTGTTAACTCATGTTTTCCTTCTCAACACTTGGTATTAGTTGATCCAAGTGGATATCGGTGGCCACCCACCTTTTTCGACTAGCTCAAAACAGTTTTCTGACAATTTT
>CBVK0102089350.1:0-12837 GCA_900067695.1 Picea abies | reverse complement strand
TGTATATCTGTGTTTATGGTTGCATCTCTGGTACATTTTTGTTATATTATTGAATATCTGTGATATCTCTGTGCATTTCTTTATTATATCTCTGATCTCATTTCGTGCTGAAAATAATCCAGATCATCAGTATTGATCCATTTGTTTATCCAATGGGGGCATGGGAGCCCTTGCTTCCCGCTCTTGGTCCAAGTGATCTCGAGTTTCCTTTTGAGTTTGATGTCTCTGTTTGTATATCCTCAAGCCCATGTGCTTGTGATTCTTTGCTGATAGACTCTTCCAAACCTGACCAAAACCTCCATCGTCATATGGAATATGGTTAGTTTACTTCACCCTTTGGGACTGTTGACCCTCCTCGTTTGCATGATTTCTTGGATATTGAATTTCCTTCAGATGAGGCTATCCTTGAAGCCATGACTATAGTTTATATACTGCGGGAGGACTTACACCATGGTTTGTGTTTTCTTCCCTTTTGGGAGACTTCCCACATTGACTATCAAAGAGACTCTTGGTTCGAGCCTAGCAGTGGGCTCTACTTGAACTAGTTCCATACATGAGTCGTAGCCCCCACGGGTCTTCTTTTAAGCCCTTTTTATACCCTCTAAACATGAAACGATTGTCGAGCAATCTTGTGGCCTTTCATGCTCATTAAACTAAAATTTGAATGAAGCCATGACTATAGTTTATATACCATAAGAATACTTACACTGTGGTTTTTTTTTTCTTCCCTTTTGGGACACTTTCTAGGTTGACTATCGAAGAGACTCTTGGTCAGAGCGTAGCAGTGGGATCTACCTGAACTAGTACTATGTGTTAGCAATCAAAATATAATGGTAAAATTTTAAGTGCCTTCATTGAAATCATACTTGATTCGTCAATCATTCCTAAAGATATTTTCCTATTGTCACAATTTCCAATTCTTCCTTTGAGCCTTCATGTTCTTCATTGAGTCTCAATGAGATCTTACTATTAGTTTTGACTAGAAACCTTGTGATCCTTGTCTTCCAACATGCATTGCAAAAAATAAACATTTTTCATCAGTTTTCCTAAATCTGGAGTTTTATTATATTTCCATATTTTCAAATAAATATACATTTTTAAACATTTTTCATTAGTTTTCCTAGATCTGGAGTTTTATTATATTTCCATATTTTCAAATAAATATACATTTTTACTTTGGACAAAAGGTGGTGTGTGCTTGAGTGTGCTATTCCTAATCCTTTTTTAACACCTAACTCATTATCTATCTGCCAAAGTCCATGAACCAAGTACCTGCACACAATATCAAATCAAGTTAAAGGTTCTTTGGATGTTTTTTTATTATTTTGGGCAAGGCCTTATCCAAAACTTGGTTTTCAGGATTTATGATAGAAGTGTTATTTTTATTAAAATTTTTATTAAAAAGTGGCCCGAGGGCCAAGCTCCAGCTCCAGCGCACCTGCATACACAATCACACATTTTAGGGGTTAGAATCGAACCACAAGTCACACTATCAATACACAAGGCAAAGCCAATGCACTAAACCAAGAATCAAGCACAAAGCGACATATGTTGGTTATCGAATGCATTCACAGATGGCACGTGAAAGTTTCAAACACAAACATTTTTTATCAGTTTTCATTGCATGCATCACTTGCACAAAGCATTGATAGCATGTCGTGTTTTCAAGATTTGGTGGTTAGGGAATCGATATCTCGATGCCTACAAATATAGGTTCTTGATAGACGGTGGCATCATATTCATAATCTCAGGCATCCGCCAGCTCTTCAAACAAGCATTCAGTGACTCCCTCTCTTCGTGTTGTCTTTGGTATATCTGAAAACGTGATTGAGGATCGCTTTGGATTGGAACATGGTAGTGAAGAATGTTTATGTTATCACTAGAAGTAACCCTCCAATTGTGGAGAGGTTAATCCAAATACCCATCAGATTTGATATGTCACAAATTGGTTTTATACGAGGTCAATGGGTGCAGACTCAAGATAGTATCATTTTAACTCCAAAAATAGGGATTGGCATGCACAAATAGGTGGGGTCTTGATTCAAATTCAGTCAATAATTTGGGATTAAGTATGAGAAGAGGGAAGACTTACCAAGAAGGATTAATGAGACTATTATGGGAATCGGGCCTTCCAACAACTCGAAGAGGAAAAACTCAATACTCAAGAGAAATCTTGAGATCAAGCTTCAGACACTGAAATATGGTGCAAGCAACACATTTACAGTAGCAGGATGATCAAACCTTCATCACCTTGCAACTGCAATAGCTCGAATATATCTTCCATTCCCAAGCCATTAATGTAAGAGGGAAAAGACAACAAAGGAAACTGATTAAAACTAGTCGCGATGCCACTGTGATCAAACCTACATCAAAACACCATAACTAACCTCGACTGGATCATCCATGCCTGAGTGTTCTAACACAGATGTTACAGATAAATGGAAAGGAAGATGAATTTCATTAAACAAGAAGTCTGAAATACATATACATAACCAGAAGAACAAGAGATTTATTAAAACTTTACAATACAGGATCCTAGCTCAACCATTGACCTTAATCAAAATACTAAAATTGCCTATATATACTCAGAAATGTTGCAACCACTATGAGTGTGATTGGACCACTGCATTAAAATTTTCAGTCGATGCCTACTCTGTCATATTGTGTAGGCCTCCTCATGTCAGATGCAAGCCAGGCACAGTCATGTGCTTTACAGGAAAAGATTTCCATAAGGAAGCTTCAGATTGATGGTCTTCCTTTACGGCCACTCTTTGCATGTTTTCCATTTATAGGGTGAGATAGTGGATTAGCTGCCACTCATTTTTAATTTACGTCTTCTTATTGAGATCACAACGAGGCTAAATGCTCAAGGGATCTTGTGTGTTGTTGGTGGCTCTACACTATAGGTCTTATGAAACTCACAACCTTCCTCTTTTGAACTTCTGAAATCTCAAGCTTCAGGTGCTAGCTCCTTCTTCATCACCCCTTCATGCTTGTGACCTCGGGCTATGACCCGGGCCTCCACCTCTAATCACTTTAGAACTTCAAGCTTTGGCCACTCCAACACTTCGGCCTTTGGCCACTTCTACACTTTGGTCTTTATGCATCTCTCATTTCAAATTTCTCGAAGTGACTTTCTCTACAACTCAGATCTGGCGCCATGCATCCCTCTGGATCGGACGGGACCTTTGATGAACAACTTTAACAATATTCTAAAATCCTGATTCCCATGATAATTTTCCACCATCGATCTCTCTCGATGATATCTACGGTCCATATTTAACCTTTACTCAACCTTGGGACTTCATACCTTTTTCTATGGCGCTATACTTCACGCACTTTAGGATTCCGAACACCCGCAAACCGCCGATCTGAAATTCACATGGAATCTCTGTCGTTAGAGGATGAACTCACCTATTTTCTTGATTTGAGTCTGGAATGGGTCACTCTGAAAGGTGCACTTTGAAATCAATATTGATACCCACGCAAGAAAAGGATCGAGTTGCCCTGTGGCCCTTAGACAACTTTATTTGATAAGAGTTTGTTTCAACACACCAAAGTTCAGAGAAAAGTCATTCATGTCTTGAATAAGAATGAATATTCCATTGAAATGGATATCTCATTCATGAAAAATTATGCAACGGTGATGGGTCTGATGACAGTGGTGCCTCTGATGTGAAGAACAGAAGAAATGTCCTGCTACTAGAGGATCACATTGAATATTTTATCATGTCTCATGGCTTAAACTTCAAGAATCATATTTCAATGGAATTTATGAATGCCAATGTGGAAATGGATGAAATCAACTACAGTTGATACATATCAGGATCATGCACTAAGGCCTCTTGTTTCTTGAACACATTTATAGACTTCTTGTTAATGTCTTCTATGACTAGAAAAACTAGTACTTTTTCATGGGTGTTATTTTTTCATTGGTGTTATCGCTTTACATCATGTTGATGGGATTCCATTGAATATATCAACTCATATATTGTGTTGACATGCACATTCTGGTTTCACAAGACAAGAGAGGTTAAGTAATATCTAGTTATCATGATTAATATATACTCTTTGTCAAAAGTTGAAAAGGATCGCGTTTATCTTGAAGCTAGGAAGACAACAGGTTCAATAGTTTAATCTCTGACAATTGTTGATGCAGAGCAGATAGATTTGTGTTTTTGTTCCAGGATTGACAAAATTACTACACTTATGGCATCACTTTAAAATTCTCACTTGCCTAAGCATATAGGTTATATCCAAAGGTTACTTAAAATATGATGGGTATTGGACATCAACACACACAGTGTGAAACATACTCATTGAGCAGATATTTTTATTTTGAGCACTTGATGCTTGAAGAATATGCATCAGAAAGAGGTTATGTTCCATCCAGTTATGATAATTCTATCAGACTTATGCAATGCTTCTTGGCAGTTGAACAACAACACGAGAGGCCCCTTGAGATATTGAGGAAAGTTTCTGGAAATGATATATGTGCAGAGTGTTTTTGTTATAATCCATATTGGACCTCATTAAAATTAATTGACAAATGGAGGGCATTTTCAACTAGGTTTGCTCGATTCTTAGACATTGGTGTATTTGTGAATAGATCACCTTTTTATGATGACAATCATTAGATGGTGACACTAAGAATGAATTTCTAGAGGATGTCACCACTTGTTTTGAAGGTTTGGATCATCAAATAAGTCAAATGGTTACAGTGTACATGAAAGTGTTTGGGCGTAGTTTTTTGGGGAAATTATCATAAAGTAGTGAAACATCTTAATAGTCAAATTCCAAACTAGATTTAGGGCACATTTCTAGGAATTGATTGCTCGACATGTGCAATATAAGATATCAACAAAGAAGATTTTCTAGAAATATCATCATTTGAGGTCACCTTACAACTTATCCCAGTTTTGGTGACAGAGCATCTACAGATAGCAGATTCAACATTAATAGCCTTCAACATTCGAGATTTTCAAACAACAACTTTCCAGATTTTTAGTTATTTTATGTTTAACTAATTCCTAGAAGTTAGTAAATAGTTGTACACATGTCAATTATTTCTGAGTCAATTCCTAGGAGTTAGGCAGTCAATGGTCACACATGCCATTAGTTTGTAATATTTTCTATGTTCATAAACAAGAGTTCAAGCTCGAATATTTGAGGGTTTGACAAGGTCCACATGAAGATGCAGGTCATAGAAGTGTTCCAGACTCTCTTCACCAGTTTTGCAGTGGTAAAATCGTTGGCATGTGTTCAGTTGAAGGAGACTTCCAACCTTCAAGTTGATTTTCAATGAATTTTGATGTATTTTTGTAAAGACAGACACCTACGAGAGTTTGTAGTGCTAGCAGTATTTTTCCTATAAAATGCATTGCAAAGTCATCCATCTTCAACGAGTGACAAGAAAATTCAGATTTGGAATATTTCTCGATCAAGGAAAGGATGAATCAAGGTCCATTTATTGATGATGACTTAATAAGACCTCTTAGATCTTCCAACAAGGCCTAGAAGGCAATCAAAGACCTAGATTTAGATAGGGATTCTAATCCCTTAGAAATAGGATCTCTCCTACTTTTTTGTAACTAGATCATATATAATTAGACAAGTAGCTATTAGATCCATATTTTTTGGATTTCAAGTGAAGATTGTAATGACTATCTATCCGATGGAAATGACATTTTTCAAGGCTCGATTAGGAGGATTTGGGAGAACTTTTGTGTAAAGAATACTTTGAATACATATTGGAATATAAGATTCTTTCACTGTATATGTTCATACTTTCATTTTCTTTTCTATTCTATATCTGTCGATGAATATATATTCGTTTTTTCTATGTTTATTCAGTGACTAATAAATGCCATTTTGTCCTTGCATTGGTAAACAAGAATCACATGTATTTTACCTATTATAGTTATCCATTCATATATACTATTGTGTGTGTGATTCTGTTGGTATAATAAGTATTCTCCATTCATTTTCATCTTTAAAAACTATCTAAACATTATAGTTGAAAGCCCTATCTATCTGAGTGTATTCATGTATGTCTAAAGTGAGAGAGTTCATGAACAAATCATTCAACTTGATCCATTTTATACCTTTTATTTGAGCATTTGAGTAAGTTACCAAGCTCACTCGATCTATAACCTAGAGTGACTCTTGGAGTGATAACATTATGCATGAGTCATAAGATTGTACGATGCTTTGTCCCATATTGTATAGTCTAGGTTTGTTGTTTTCAAGTTTTGTATTCAGTAGCACCTCTTATTTTCTGAAGTTTCTATCTATTTTGGATCTATTAACTTCTATATGAGTGTTATTGGAATTATATGTAGGATCTTGGAGACATTTTTATTTGACATGTGTTCATCGTATCGATCTGTTTTGAAAGGTATTGACTCAAAACCAGCATATAGGTTAGGTTTTTCCCTATTTACATTTTTTCATTATATGTTTCCTGATTCATTTGGCCTTAATATCAACCCCACTGAATTGTGACACTAACCTTCCTTACTGATAAACATGTCATAATTTATGTGGTAGAGCCTTCCTTCCATGGGAATCCTAGTTAGAGCCTTGTTTTCCATTTGGTGCCCATGTTGAAGTACTTCATAGGAACATGAGTCCTTTTAGTCCTACCATGACTTTGTGTTGAAGCCTTATATTTATTCTTCATCTTATTTTTCTGGCCTATACCCTAGAGACTCCCTAAGAGCATGGTTTTTTGTCTTTCAATCTCACTTAAAATTTGAAAAAAAAATCTAAGGAGATATTATTTATTATTTTCAGCCTCATTTAGATTTCTTAAGAAAAGAATCCCCCTTGGAGTCTTCATTAAGCCCTTTTTAGACTCTCTAAAATTGAAAATATTTCCAAGTGATCTTGTTTCCCTTTATGCTTTCCAAACTAAAATTTGAAGGCACATATGTCTGATGGTAGTTTAGACCTTTTCGGTCTGGATGGTTAATTCATGAATAAAGGTACACCCTAGGTACTTCGGATCACTAGGAGAGTATTCTAAAGCATATGTTTAAGCCTTTTTCGGGCATGAGGGACTAAATTTTTGAAAAAGGGCCATTCTCCTTGGTTTTGGTTTATCTCTTTTTCGGGCCTTGGAGATTACTTACAAAAAAAGAATCCCCTCGGAGTCCATAGTTAGACTCTTCTCAAACTCCCTAAATATGAAAACATCATTGAGTGATCTTGTTCCTTTCACACTTGTTAATTGGTCTAGAAAGAACATCTATTTGGCGTAAGTTTAACCCTTTTATGGCCAATAGATTATCAAGGAAAAAGGTACACCTCGAGAGATACGTCTCGCTGGGAGATTTCTCCTAAGTTATATTTTATACGTTTTCAGGCTAAGGAGACTAAACATAGAAAAAGGTTGTGATTCCATAGTTAAGCTCTTTTCAGACTCCTTAAAATTGAAAATATAGTCGAGTGATCTTGTCTCTATCACACTCATTAAAATGGTTTTCAAGAGACATCCTTTCGGTATAAGTTTAACCCTTTTTTGAACTGACTCGACTAGTTACAAAAATGGAACTCTATGACATCTTCTTTTAGTGTTTTTTCAAACTCTCTAAACATGAAAAATCACTCATCTTACCTTCTTTGGGCTTGTAAAAATCAACATGGATGGAGTCTTGTTGTGTCATTATTCATCGCATCGCATGTCTCATCCTTGCATCTTTGACCTAATGATGGATCCATGTTTCTATTCAGCTAAACCTTTAAAGATTTTCTTAAATGCAAGCATTGCAACACGTTTTTTCCCTTGCAATCTGACACCTTGACCCATGGAGGAATTTTCCCGAGTGTCCTTATCCTACACATGTCTCCTTGCACTGAGAATCAATATGTTCCATGCTCTTGGAACTAGTTTTATTTCCTGCAACATTCGTTCCTCCTTTGTAACATAGCATTCTTTTATTCTTTTTCAATATCATTAAAATTTTGAAAAAGACAAAAAAAAATCAAATATTCCAAAAACAGGGGAAGGGAAATACACTCTCATTTTTTGGAAGGAAGATAGTCGCCCTTGGAAAAAGCACATCCTTTAATTTTTTCGCCAAGAACTGGGATCTAGTATGCCCATAGGAAGTTGTTCTAATTACATAGAGTTATGTCCTCCTCCATTTGGTTACTCTTCCAAACATATGGAGAGTTTGTGGTGCCTCCTATATCACAAACTTGTGTCAATTTTCAATTGCCTCAGTCTCATCATTTTATCTTTATTTTGTCCAAGGGAATTTTTATCCAACTTGATTCGGCCATTCTAGAGTTTATCTCTTGACTTCCATGAGTCATCCATCTCGAGAGTTCAGTCAAGTTTAGATTCAAAGTCAATGATGTTCTATGCCTAATGATTGTGATCCTCCAGTCTTTCCCCGATGACATGTGAAAGACCTCAGGGTAGTGAGTATTACACTCCTATTGTACTTCTACCTAAGTTTTGAATATATTGAAGTTGTCGCTCGAGTTATGAATCTCCTCATCTCCAGTTGCAGGCATCAATGCTTCTTGAAGATGCATATTGTACTTGTATATCTTCAAATGATTTTGAGATGTAGATCCGCAGTGTATTTCTCATGGCTACACTTTATATCGACATTTATATGACATGTACTTGTAGTGTAATTGACTCACAACCATGCTTAGTTCATCCTGAGCATGGGTATACCCTCCGAAGAGAGATTATCATTATTTTGTAGATGGCATGCTCTTGAGCTTTGGTCCCGGGATCACTCAACTCCATGTCTTCCCACTGGTAAAGATATTGTAATGTATTTCTACCATTAATTGATCTTATAATCACACACATTAGGGGGCATCTATTATAGTCCAAAAATTCCCTACCTATGCATACATGGAATTGGCCTTTTCACTTACACATTTTTCCAAAATACTGCTAACGCTTCCTCTTTAAAAACATTTTTTTGGAAAATGTACACACCCTGTTGAACTAATAGCCCGCATACACATGCATGTTTCATACTAGTTATCCCACATATATATGTGAGTTGCATGCTATTTAGCTTGCGTTTACCTCCAAAAATTGCAAAAAATATAAAATTGCAAGGAATTTGGCGGAGTTTACGGACTATTGAAGGTTTCCAAACCATTTTACCCATTGTATCCCATCCCCACACCAAATAAACATATATTTTTCATATAAAAAGCATTCTTGGGGTCTCATTTCAATACCAACCAATAGAATAAGAAAAATCTGCCAAAATCCCTTCCCCTTTCTACCCCAAGTTTTGCATCCTTTTCTGAGTTTTGGCCTCAACATTATACTCAATACCTTTCTCCTTAAACAACCCTTTTCCCTTTCCCAACTGATAATTTTTCATGGGATTGGAGCACTTGGAGCCATGATAGAGGATCCCAGGCTTGGTTCACAGACCAATTTTCAACGAAGGTTGTAATCCTTATGATCTTAATATTGAATAAAAGAGATCCTTCCTATCCCGAAACATTATGTCTTTATGATTTTATTGATTTATTCATTTATGTCTATATCTGAACATTGAAAGTGATAAGTAGATATTGTATATCTTGTAGCATTGTTTTTCTAAGTTTTTGCAGGTCAGCTTTGGGAGGAGACCAACAATCTAGGAAGATGCAAGGGAAAAAGAGGTCTACACCAGCCGCAGGGACCTAAGGTACACCTATTGATCTTATTTCTTCTCTATTTTCATTTAGTTTAGATATTTTTGGGGTATCTTAGGAATATAACTATCTTTTAATGGAAGTCAATTCTCTGCCTGTACCTATACCTAGTATAGAGGGATTTTCCATGCTAGCAACGTATGTGTCCAGATTATAGAGAGATCAACAAGATCACCATTAAAGATACATTTCCCATTCCCATAATTGATGAATTTTTAGATGAACTACAATGAGAAATATACTTCACAAAGTTGGATCTCCATTCATGGTATCATCAGATTAGAATGAAGGAAGAAGATATCCACAAAAAAACATTCAAAACTCATGAAGTCCATTATGAATTTTTGGTCATGCCTTTTGGCCTTATGAATGCACCTTCCACATTCCAAGGGTTGATAAATTTCATTTTCAATCCCTTCCTTATAAAATTTGTGTTAGTATTTTTTGATGATATACTAATCTATAGAAATTCTTGGGAAGATCATGTTCGACATGTTGACAGGGTGCTACAACTACTAAAGGAGAAACAACTATATTTCAAACCATCCAAATGTTTCTTTAGGGTGAAGGAGGTAGAGTAATTGGGGCATATTGCATCTCATTAGGGTGTCAAGGTAGACCCTAACAATATTAAAGTCACGATGGACTGGGCGATTCCCAAAACATTGAAGAATATTAGAGGATTTTGGGTTTGATAGGTTACTACCGCAAGTTTGTTCATAAATATGGAATAATAGAAGCACATTTAAATACATTAACTAAGAAGGATTCATTTTCATGGACTCCAGAGGAAACTCAAGATTTTGAGCAACTTAAAGAGGAAATGTGCAAAGCTCTTATCTTGACCACACCAAACTTCACAAAAAACTTTATTGTGGAATGTCATGTCTCAAGAAATGGCATTGGTGTTTTTCTAATACAAGAAGGAAGACTCCTTTATTTTGAAATTTATCCACTCAAGGGAAAGGAATTACATAAACCCATTTATTAGAAGGAAATGATGGAAATACTGCATGTATTGAAGCAATGGTGCCCTTACCTAATAGGTAGGAATTTCAAGGTCGAAACAGATCATGACAGTCTTAAATACTTCTTGAAACAAAGAATATCTTCAGAAGAGAAACAAAAATGGGTGACCAATATATTGGGTTATGAATTTGAAATCATCTACAAAAATGGGAAGAAACATGTTGTGGAATATGCACTCTCAAGAAAGGATGAATATTTTGAGGAATTTCTATGTGTTATCTCTATCATCCAACCTAATTGGATAACATAAGAAAGGGATGAATGGAAGAATGATGAAGAAGTGTGGACTCCCATTGAAAGGTTGTAGGAGGATTCCAGTGCATCTGATACATTTACATGGAAAAATTATTCACTATGGTAAAAAGATCACTTATATTTATGTAAGATATCCCAACTCAAACGAAAGGTACTTTTGGAATTTCACACCTCTCAGGTAGGAGGGCACTCAAGATTTTTGAAAACCTATCACAGGGTCAAGAAGGTTTTTTTTTGGGATGGACTTAAAAATGATGTTCAAACTTTTTTGGAGGAATGGTTGGTTTTCCAACAAAATAAGGTGGAAATGTTAAGACCCCATGTCGTTTACAACCATTAGCCATTCCAATTCAGCTCTAGGAGGAGGTTTCCATGGATTTCATCATAGGGTTACCAAAGTCTGAAGGAAAGAGTGTCATCATGGTGATTGTTGATAGACTTACCAAGTATGCACACTTTTGTGAACTCTCTCCTCCTTTCAAATCTAGTACAGTTGCTATTGTATTCATGGAGACAATTCAAGAGATACATGGAAGCCCAAAGATTATTATAAGTGACAAAGATCCCAACTTCACTAGAAATTTTTTTACATAATTATTTTCTTGTTTGGGTACTCAATTGTCTCATAGCTCATCTATCATCCTCAATCTGATGGACAAAATGAGATAGTGAACAAATTTCTGGAAGGATACCTTCGTTTCTTTGTCTATGATAAGAAAATACAATGGTTCAAGTGGTTACCCTTGGAAGAATGGTGGTATAACACTTCCTTTCATACTGCAACAAAAGTTACACCACTTATTGCACTTTATGGATATTACCCATCATCCATCACTTCTTCTCTAGAATAAAAATCTAAAGTTCAAGTAGGTGACGATCACATCGAGCATCAACAACAAGTTCTCCAAGTCTTAAAGGACAATCTGACCATGGCACAAAATCACATGAAACAACAAGAAAATCAACATCATAGTGAAAGACATTTTGAAGTAAGGGATTGGGTATTTTTAAGACTGCAACCATACAAAAAAATTTCCCTCAAGCAACATAAGAAGGATAATAAATTATCATCAAAGTACAATGGCCCTTATAAGGTGTTGCAAAATATTGGTACTATGGAATACAAATTGGAGTTGTCTGCATCTTCATGAGTACACCTTGTTTTCCATGTTTCATGCTTAAAGAAGGTTATAGGTGACAAGATCCCAATTCAAACAATATTTCCAGAACTTGATGAGCAAGAAAAAATCATAGTGGAGCTTGAACCTATCATTGACACAAGAATTAACCAACTGAGGAATAGATCAATTTTAGAGTATCTCATTGAGTGGAAGAAACTACCTGCTGAAGATTCCATGTGGGAAGATGAGTATTTTATACAGAAACATGTATAAATACTCAATTTTGAGGAAAACACTTGTCCGGAGGGGAGGGGCATGTTAATCCCTAATTCGTGGGACATTACCCCTTAATTGGGGCATATTATATTAGTATTGTTATTTTATTTATATCGTCTTGGGTCCATTAGTTGTAATTGTACCTCCTAGTATGTTGTATATGCTGAAAGATTGGTTGTTTTCATTGATGTCAACCCTAGTCATGGGTTTTGGAACGCAAGATTGATAAAGGTATTTGGACATGAAGGACAATGCACATGCATATAAAACACCCATGACTGGATAGTATACATCATGTTGTTTCCATTGGTATGTGTCACATCACATGGATCCTCATGGTTGAGGAGAAATAAATTTTTGAAGATGACAAAGTGAATTGAAGAAGGAAGTACATGTAGGCCCTAAAGATAATTAAAGAAAAGAATTACAAAATAAGAAAGTCTCAGGTCGGACCTAATGTTAAAAGGAAGTG